>WNWU01000031.1:6807327-6818543 GCA_012654045.1 Ptyas mucosa
TTCCTTCCTTCCTTCCTTCCTTCCTTCCTTCCTTCCTTCCTTCCTTCAGTATAGCCACCCATCTCACTCATTGACTCTGAGTGGCTTACAATTCCTTTCATTTACAATGTCCTATAAATCTATTTGGTTTTTTGTTTTTGTTTGTTTTTTTGTCATGGAACACACAAATTTGTAACAATATGAATTGGGAAAACGAAATTTCACACTACGAATAAATTTCAAATGATTATCAAATTACTATTAACAGCACTGTGGTTGATCATCTGCTATAGGAACACCTTTCCTAGGGGGAAAGGTGAGCTCAAAACGGGAAGAAAAAAATCAGGAACTAGCCAAACATTAGCATAACATTCCACAAGATAATCGAAATCTTGAAAACAACGTTTAGATTAAACACTGTTCTTGGATCGCCTTCTCCCTCCCTCCAGCCTCCACCTCTGAATTCTTGGCTTGCAAACTTGTCAACTCGGATTCTTGGATGTAATGTGAGTCAGCTTTGTGTCTTCCTGCTTAGCTGGTAGGAAATTTAATGAGATTAGAGGTAGTAACCAATCATAAGGACTGAGTGAAAATGAACCAAAAGCGCTCAGTAAATATGCCTCCCTTCAGAAACAAAGAACTCAAAGGAATGTGATGGTTTCAAGTGGAAGATTAAAAGTGTGATTACTTGTGTGTGGTTTGGGCACACCTAAGAAGGAAAACTACACAGAACTGCAGTGATTGGCTTACAGAAGCAGGAGGGCGGAAAAGAGGGGAGAAAGGAGATTTGTTCCGAGCAGTCGGATCAACTGAAAAATGGAACTAGTCAAGGTGACTTTTAATTACACGTAGTGATTCCCCGACAATAGCTACTACTAGCACTCCTGGAGAATTAAGTAAACCCTGCTGCCATTCACCTTGTAAATGCAAATTTCCTGAGCCCAAGACAAATACTTAATTACCATATTGATGAAATGTAGGATTTTCTCTGTGTCTTGGCAGAGCGGTGGCATGCAACTGGACCAACAGTTACGAGAAATGCACAGAGACAAAAGAGGAAAGAAATCAAGAAGCAGTTGGACACGCGAGAGTAGTAAACAAAAGCCAGTTTTCAGATGAGGATATGGACCTTCCTGCCCAAAATCGAAAAATTGTCTCAATTAGTGTTTAATGGCTTGAGAAGCAACACGTATCAAAGAATCTCTCAGCTATTTTTTTCTCTCTTCAAAATGTTTTTGTAGCAGACCAAGAGTTTACCAAATCATGCACAGTGAAGTCTGTAAAATTGTATGGTACAGGGGGGTTCATTTAGGGGGGTTCCGTTTGCCTGTCCGTTACATTGCAAATGATGTCACTTCTGGCGACTTATCTCACTTGTGTAGACCCCATCATGGTGCAAACGCCATAAATGATGTAATTTACAGCCATTGGCGTCATTTGCAAGTGACAGGTAAGCATGATGCATACTCAAGCAATGCAAATTGTCACAAAGGATGGGTCTGCATTCTTTACTTAATGGCTTTACTTAATAGTTACGTGAATGACTCAAATTAATGCGTATTTCAAAAAAGGTAACATAAATGTAATTGACTCATGCATGTTCTTTCAGATACAGGAGAACTACCTACAATTTTGGGAGGCTCTCCAGGCATCAATCGAGTCCCATTGCATCTCTAATTCCCTAAACCAGGGCAAGTGAAATTAAGCTTTTCACTTCGTTGGACCAGTATTGGTTTCTGAATCATTGAGTCAAAAGAAACGACCTCTTTTTCCTTCAGAGCATATCCCTTAATAAGGTTTTTCAGCTTCCATGGGAAGTATGACCTTTCCGGGTTGGCAGGCTATAACAGAGTTCCCCAATCTTTCCGGGTTGGCGGTCTGGAGTGGGGGGGAGGAAGGAGGTGATGGTTTAGTGGGAGGGGTAGGTGTGCGCGAGCACCCGTTGCTCATGCAACTAGGGCTGAGAGTGCCTACGAGGCTCATGCAAGTTGGGCCGCGAACGCCCATGTGAGTGAAACCGTGAGCGCTTGTGCAAGTGGGGTTGTAAGCCCCCACAAGTAGAGCCCTGAGCACTCACAATGCTTGTGTGAGGCCCTGAGCACCCACAACCCTCATGTGAGTGGAGCGAGTGCCTGCAACTCTTGCAAGTGGAGCCAAATGCACTCATGTCCACTCGCGTGAGTAGCAAGTGGAGCCTCATGCACTCGTGCGCCACGAGCCTCTGCAACACTCACGCAAGTGAAGCTGTGCGTGTGCACGTGCACCAGCTGGCCACATGCATGGCCTGGTTGCAAATAGGCCATGAACCGGTTGCGGGCAACAGCCCACAGGTTGGGGACCCCAGGCTATAATGCCAAAATCTCAGAAGCTGACGATATTTTCATACCCTTCTTCCTAAACAGATGAGAATTAAAGTGGAGCCACTTAAGTTTCTTTCTTATGTTCTTTTTTTCCCCTTCTTTAATTCCTGTCTTCTCCACGTTCATATTTGTGATGTTGTCTACATAGCAATGCCAATACAGTGGGCAGCGCTGACATTTTTAGCTCGTTGTTTAATTCTGGGGTGTAGCGAAGTTAATAGAGAAAATGTAGAGGTGCTGCAAAATTATTTTAAGCCTCAATTTACTTTAAAAAGGGGGGGAAGGCATGTTAGCAGAAATGGCTGCTTTGCTGCCACCAAATTTTATTAGCACAACTTGACAGGTAGAAGAATTTGGGAGACCAAATTGCAGTCCACAATTCAGAGAGAGTAACAGGTACTCAGGACAAGTCATACCGGACGAGACACTCCTAATTAAGTATAAAAGCTTATTCTTAGAAAAATAGTTTTTACCAACTCTTACTTGCAACAAGGCCACCAAATGAGAAGAGAGGACTCATTGGAAAAGACCCTGAAGCTGGAAAAGGTTGAAGGCAAAAGGAGAAGGGGACGGCAGAGAATGAGATGGTTAGATAATGTCATCGACACTATGAACATGAGCTAACTCCGAGAGACAGCGGAGGATGTGGGGGTGGCATCTTGTGGTCCATAGCACCACAGGAGTCAGAGGTGACTTAGCAACCAAACAACAACAAAAACTTGCGACAAGATTCCTAAAGTATGTAGATATCCTCATCAGTTGGGGTGAATAGACTGAGCATCTGTCTTTGCAGAAAACCTTATTATTTCGCCATTAAGATTCCAAGGCACTCATTCTTCACTCATTAACATTCTCAAAGTGGCCTTTAACTTCTGAGACCAGGCTCTCACCATCAATAATTTAAAGCAGAACACCTGGGAACTTCACATTACTGTCCTACGAAGTTTAGCGAAAGAATAGAAAAATCTGTAGAATTTTAAATCCTGGCCCACTGTTAGAGCATTAAAAAAACTCAAAGGAAGATGAAGGCCCCACAGAACTGAGAAGATTCGTTGATATTCTTAATTCCATATGTCTACGTGCTAATCTTATGAAACTTCCTAACACAGGTATAAGTCACCATTTAAAAGTATGCTTCCTTCCAATATAAATAGAGAGAGAGAAAGAGAGAAAGAAAGAAAGAATATACATACATACATACATACATACATACATACATACATACATACATACAGTGGTGGGATTCAAGTAATTTAACGACCGGTTCTCTGCCCTAATGATTTCTTCCAACAATCAGTTTGCCAAACTGCTCAGAAAGTTAACAACTGGTTCTCCTGAAGTGGTGCGAACTGGCTGAATCCCACCACTGCATACATACATACGTACATACACATACACAGTGTCAGCAATTCTTGCTTGCTTGTGCTCGTTCCGGGCTGAGTAACCACACACAAAAGGGATGTTCGTCAAATCCAGTTTAATCAATACAACAAAATGTAGTAACTGCCAGACCCGTTAGAGCGGATTAAAGTCAGAGCTAAGCGATCGGTCATCCCGCTCCGCTTTATAGTTCCTCTCAATCCATCACCGCCAATCACTGATCGTTCCACCTTGTTCAGCTGCACTCAGCATTCAGCGGCTGTGATGTGGTTTGAATCTGCCACCTGCTCCCCATCACGGTCGCGTGATGTCATTCGATATGTCCAGTCCGACCGAAACTCGCCTAGTTGAGACCTTGCCATGCCCGCCTATTGTGCAATATCGTTCTAATCGCACCCTATGGTTTCCACCACCATCACCCGTGCTTGGCAAAAACATGGGAGGCATGTGTCATCGCCAGATCTGGTTTTCTAGCCAGTTCTGTTCCCTGCCGTTTCCCTCATGTCTGTTCTGTGTCGAGGGGTGCTGGATGCTCGACACACAGTAGAACTTCTGGTCACGAATGCTTCTGACCACGACCAAATCAGGGTTTTTTTGTAAGTGCTAAATTTCCTGTTGTTTGTTTACAACCTTTCAAATTCGGGTTTTCCTACATGTGCCAATATGGCATCTGTAATAAAATGGAACTTTGAGGAACTTCTAGTCTCAGAGTCTTCTTTCGTTGGGGGTGTTACTTGGAACCCTGAGATTAACCCGAGGTTGTGGGATTGCCATCTCTGTTTTGGATGCTCGCGAGATTGCCGGCCATTGACTTCTAGCTGGTAGGCAGTCTTGGCCACGGTGGAAGGTGCTGCTCTCTAGACATGTCCATACCAGTGAAGTTGGCCTTCTTCTCATCTTCTCTATAATTGGTACCCAAGTAAAGTAGCACTGACTTAAGTGGCTTATATACTCATAAATACATCATAAGAGCAATCAAAAAAATCATCTGGTAGTGAGGACGGCCATTTGGGCACATAGCAAGTTTGAGAGCATTTGATGGACTTCAACAAAAAGAGATGCACCAACTATACAGCATATTGAGGCTAAGACATTGTCATCTTCAAATACGTATTTCCTACTGGGAAGCTGTATTTGTCACTGAAACAGAAGCACATGCATTTTTTCTTAAAGAAAATAGGAAGTTGGTCATATTACGCCTCCACGAAGTGTCACAGATTCCTTGCAAAAGATCTTCTTCTGCCTGAAATGAATAAATGCTGTGGGCAAAATGCAGTTCTATATGTCATTTTTTTTAAAAAAAGAAAAAAAAAAGAGCTTGAAACAGCTCTTGGCATCCCAAAGCTCAAATGAACAGAATTTCAATAAAGGCACTGCTCCATTTTGCACCTGTTCCGGGAATTTATGAAAGTATTATCTGTGGTTTGTGTGTCTCTGAGCCATAGACTTTATTTTCATAAATGAACTGAGAGTTATATTACTTGTGCTGGGTGGATAAAAGGAAACACGAGAAGGCTTTCTAAGCATTTTAAAAAAATGGAATGAGGCTACTCCATTTATTTTTTTCAACCTACCATCTTGATACCATCTATTACACAATTATATATACATATACATATACATATATTGTACATATATTCATATACATGCACACATGCACACATATGAATATATTGTACATATATTCATATACATGCATACATGCACACATATATGTATATACTGTGTTGGCTGTCTGTACTGTATGTATACACACACAAACACACAGACTGAAAGTATATGTATTTGTAGGGTGGGTGGGTGGGTGTGCAGGCAGTAATTAGGTTGTGTCAAATTTTTCAATTTCCAAACAGTAGGGTTTGGAAAACATCTATTGAATAAATATCATTGTTGCCTTAAAATTATACTTTTGTAAGCACATCTGGAGGTATCTGGGATTCTAGCAGCCTCTCTTCTACTCTGTTCCCTTAATACCTTTCATCACAGTTTCGTGAATTTTGTACTATGGCTAGTAATCATCATCTTCTTCTTCTTCTCATAATCCCTTGCGGGGTGGAGTCTGGGCAACTGAATGGAACTAGCGTTTTAATGGCCGGATGCCCTTCCTGCCGCCAATGCGGAATTTTGTTCGGCAGCGCTCAGAGAGCGCTAGGTTTACAGTTAATGTTCATCCATAAATCAGGTTTCACAGATCATCCATTGTGCTAAGCAAAAATGAGCACCTATTAGCAGGATGTCTGAACTTAGCCGCTGAAGCAGGGATGAAATGTTCCCGGTTCGGATTGGGTAGCGATGACGGAGGGTAGTTCGGAGAACCGGTAGCAAAAATCCCTCTCCCCCGCCCCGCCCATGCCCACCCAATTGCCCGGTCCCCACTTGCCCACTTGGCAGTTTCTTTTGGGCTCGCTTGCTTTTCCTGCCTTGCTTCGGCTGCTGCAATCAATTGCATCAGCTAGCAACTCAATCTGCCTGCCTGCAATCAATCCAATTGGTGAGCAACTCAATCTGCCTGCCTTGTGCCTTCAATTTGGTAAGTAACTAGGGGTTTTTTTGGGGGGGGGGCTTTAAAAAAAAAGTTAATTGGGGTTTTTATAGGAGTTTTATTTTTTTTTTACACATAGCAATTTAAAGTTAAGGAAGTTTTAAATTTAGCTGCTATTATCTAAAAATATAAATAAAATAATAAAATAAAATATTTGTACAGCTTTCCGAGATTTGGTGTGTTTCTGTAGTGTTTCACTCTAACTACACAAACACACAAAATCTCGCAAAGCTGTATTTTGTCTGGAAAAAGAGTGAAAGTTGATTTTTGAGCTTTTTGTGGCTGTGTGAGGTTCCTGCTGGTTGCAGGGGCCATTTTGGGTGAAGTGCAGCTGCTTTTACATTGTGTGTGAGTCAGTTGTGTTGTGTTGTATGTGTGTAAAGTGTGAAAGTTGGTTTTTGGTATCTCTTATTGTTTTGTGTACTTTATTATTTTTAGTATTTATTATTATTAGTCATGGCTACCTGGTCACCTGACCACCAAGTCATGCCCACCAATTAAGCCACGCCCACAGAACCGATAGGGAAAATTTTCAGATTTCACTCCTGCGCCGAAGTTCACCTGAATTCAGAGGCCAAGGCAGAAAATCATGCTTTGATTCAATTGCTAAGGAAAAGCATCAAAGACGTAAGGAAAGAAAGTAGTTCAGTGATCACTAATTGATCTAAATTATTTCCAAAATGAGCTCAAAAACAATCCCCTCTAAAGGCCCTGAGATCTAGAACCAATTAGAAGAAAGACTTTGCTCACAAGCAGTGGCTTGGTATATATTTATTGCTTAGCCATAAACCAGTATAGTAGAAGAATCCAAGTTAAATGCAAAGAAAGTCAGACTAGAGGAGGTCATTATAGTGATTCTGCCCAAACATCCCTCCTATTGCGAAAGTACCAGCTCTCAGGCCCTGCAGTACAAAAGTTGTTGGGCGCAAAGGATCAGGCCCATACATTAAACTGCAGTTCGGAAAGTTTATTGTTAAAGTCTGCACAGAAGAATCTAGTCAACTAAAGTTCAATACTAATTTGGCACCAGATAACGGTTGACGGGATTCAAGAGGGGTTGAATTTGCACCATTTGTGGCAGCGTAAGGACTCCGAGCTGATGATGCGCTTAACCCTGCCTCCAGCTCAGCCTGCTCTTTTACAAATGCGGAGGGGGAAAAAAACATAAGACTCAAATCTGGGGACTGACTTAGTATTGGCAGTTGCTGATTTCCAGCTCTAATGATAAATTTTCTATTAGTAAGAGGCAGGAATGAAATCCAGCAGGTTCTGACAGGTTCTGGAGAACCTGTAGTGGAAATTTTGAGCAGTTCCGAGAACCGGCAAATACCACCTCTGGCTGGCCCCAAAGTGGGGTGGGAATGGAGATTTTGCAATATCCTTCCTCTGGAGTGGGGAAGGAATGGGGATTTCACAGTATCCTTCCCCTGGAGTGGAGTGGGAATGGAGATTTTGCAGTATCCTTCCCTTGCCACGCCCACCAAGCCACGCCCCCAGAACCACCAGTAAAAAAAATTTGGATTTCACCACTGGTAAGAATGCTAGTTTACCTAAGAGCTGGGTCTTCAACTCCCTGCCTGAGCTTTCAAGTATGACTAAAAGTCTGGGTGAAACTTCACATATGATGTTCAAGCAAATAATGGCTTAATTTCCGTACCTCATTAAGCCATAACAAACCTATCCGATTACAAAGGAGCACAAAGGATGAACTAAAACAATTAAAACAGCAAATATTTCTCAGAAGCTTTTGAGCATCCGGCGTCATTCCGGTAGTTCCTTCTAGGAAAGATTATATGTTGTTTCACCTGATCACAAATGTTTAACTTATTAAAAAAATAAGCAACGAATAGAGGTCGAAGCCAAGACTTTGAGAAGTATTTCATACTACCAACATTGACTGCATTGATGTAGACCAAGAAAGTTGCAGCCTGCTCTCAATTTAAAGCAAATTGTACAGGTTAATTGACGAAGTTAAGATGCTCCTTCTCTTGTTACTCTCTTCAGTAATGAATATACAAAGAATTTATCAGCCTTTGCTCCCAAGTTTTCCTCTTGTAAAACCCTAAATTACCAGAATAATTATAGCAAGAAAGCATCTTGTACCAGTATGCAAAAATGTTCTGTAGCCAAGGAAACTGGAATGGTGAAATTAGAAAGCGTGATATTCCCTGTAACTCTTTAGATTACTACCATGAATGTCTAAAGCTTCTAGACCATTTATCACTTGGAAAACTGTCAGGGCTGCTGATACTGCGATAGCTTAAACACGTTAGAGCCTACGAAAGTGGAAGGTGTAGCCTAAGGGAAATAGCAATAGCACTTAGACTTATATACTGCTTTACAGTCCTCTCTAAGCGGTTAACAGAGTCAGCCTATTGCCCCCAACAATTTGGGTCCTCATTTTACCCACCTCAGAAGGACTGAAAGTTGAGTCAACCTTGAGCCTGGTGAGATTTGAACTGCCAAGTTGCAGGCAGCCGGCAGTCAGCAGAAGTAGCCTGCAGTACTGCACTCTAACCACTGCGCCACCGTGGCTCATATAATAACAAG
This sequence comes from Ptyas mucosa, assembly GCA_012654045.1. NCBI lineage: Eukaryota > Metazoa > Chordata > Lepidosauria > Squamata > Colubridae > Ptyas > Ptyas mucosa. Next base: position 6,816,139 of record WNWU01000031.1, read on the forward strand.
GTGCCTTTCAAAGCTGATCCTACGGTTTATAATGCCGAAGTCTCCCCTCTTAATATCTTGTTATGGAGTAAAGAGATACAGGAAGTCCTCAATTTACAACCACAACTGGTGGTAAAACATGTTGAGATGTTGATACTCTAGAAAGAGTGCTGAAAATAGCAACAAAGATGATTAGGGGACTGGAGGCTAAAACATATAAGGAACAGTTGCTGGAACTGGGTATGTCTAGTTTAATGAAAAGAAGGACTAGGGGTGACATGATGGCAGTGTTCCAATATCTCAGAGGCTACCACAAAGAAGAGGGAGTCAAGCTATTCTCCAAAGCACCCAAGGGCAGGACAAGAAGCAATGGGTGGAAACAAATCAAGGAGAGGAGCAAGATAGAACTAAGAAGACAGTTAGAACAATTAACCAGTGGAACAACTTGCCTCCAGAAGTTGTGAATTCTCCAACACTGGAAGTTTTTAAGAAGAGGTTGGATAACCATTTGTCTGAAATGGTATAGGATTTCCTGCCTGAGCAGGGGGTTGGACTAGAAGACTTCCAAGGCCCCTTCTAACTCTGTTATTATTCTGTTCTGTTCTGTTCTGTTCTGTTCTGTTCTGTTCTGTTCTGTTCTGTTCTACCCTACCCTACCCTACCCTACCCTACCCTACCCTACCTACCCTACCCTACTCTACTCTAAGCATCTGACTTATCATAACGTCATCAACTTGCCTCTTAAAGTCCCTGGGAAGCCAAAACATTGATGTAGTCCCCGAACACAAGAAAGTCCTTCACAATGGGTTGAATAATCTTCAGCAGATGCCTACCAAGGCAGACTTTACTATGTTATCTGAACTAATTGACTATTTTCATAACCTCTTAGACTGAGATTGCATCTCCCTTCAATGTAAACCACTGAAGTATTTCTTGCAACAAAACAGCTGTGAAAGCAGGAATAACTTAAGAGTCTATTAAGACTTAAAAGAGGGCCATTCTTTCACTCCAAAATGGATCCACTAGATATGTATGTTATTGCTAATGACCCGTGGCACGCTATACTATCAATAATAATTTATTACATTCGCATGCCACCCAACTCCCAACAACTCTCGGCAGCTCGCAACAATCAGATTACGGAAATCACAATAAACTCAATAAAAGATTCAAGAAGGCAAGCACAACAGACCAGATGGAATGAAGAAAGGGGGTCTCAATCCCCTCCCTCACAAAGGCCTGGGTAAAAAGCCAGGTTATATCTCAACAATTGCAAACGATTATAAAATTACATGTTGGGTCTGGGATCATGAATACATTTAGATTGATTTCAAAACTATGTATGATACAACATCAGCGGTTCGAGAGTTCACTGAACTTTTGGCTCAGCTAATAGATTGAGACTCCATGCTAAAAGCAAACAATTCATGAAAAAAGAAAAGATCTAATTTAGCTGCCGCTATAAAGAGGTCACTTAAACTAGACTTTTTGAGTTTGAAATAAACAATCAACCGGTTTTGCATTCTTCGCATTATTTCTTCTCCAAAATTCTGGCTCAACAATAGATTCTAAAAACCTGCTTCTTTTTTTTTCAGGGTGACCTTGTGCATTTAACTTTTTTTCCCTACCAAATTTTAAAACCCCTTTGCAATATTCTTTCAGTATACGTGAAGTTAAAAAAAAACTGATTTAAAATTCAGTTTCAAAAAGATGGCTTCCAGCACCAGACCAAAAGCACAGCCTGTTTGGAACTTTTTAAATCACAATGTCATTTCTTCAGAACTACTTCTCCGCATCCAGTTTTGGTTGCCACAATGTAAAAAAGATGTTGAGACTCTAGAAAGAGTGCAGAGAAGAGCAACAAAAATGATTAGGGGACTGGAGGCTAAAACATATGCAGAACGGTTGCAGGAACTGGGTATGTCTAGTCTGATGAAAAGAAGGATTAGGGAGTGACATCACAGCAGTGTTCCAGTATCTCAGGGGCTGCCACAAAGAAGAGGGGGTCAAGCTATTCTCCAAAGCATCTGAGGGCAAGACAAGAAGCCATGGATGGAAACTAATCAAGGAGAGATGCAACTTAGAACTGAGGAGACATTTCCTGACAGTTTGAACAATTTAATCAGTGGAACAACTTGCTTCCAAAAGTTGTGAAAGCTCCAACACTGGAAGTTTTTAAGAAGTGACTGGACACTCACTTGTTTGAAATGGTACAAGGTTTGCTGCCTAAGCATGGAGTTGGACTAGAAGGCCTCCAAGGTCCCTCCTCTATTCTATTCTATTCTATTCTATTCTATTCTATTCTATTCTATTCTATTCTATTCTATTCTATTCTATTCTATTCTATTCTATTCTATTCTACTCTACCCTACCCTACCCTACCCTACCCTACCCTACCCTACCCTACCCTACCCTACCCTACCCTA
>WNWU01000031.1:6819792-6871783 GCA_012654045.1 Ptyas mucosa
GATAGATAGATAGATAGATAGATAGATAGATAGATAGATAGATAGATAGATGCAAAAAAGTATTTAGTCAGCCACCAATAGTGCAAGTTCTCCCACTTAAAAAGATGAGAGAGGCCTGTAATTGACATCATAGGTAGACCTCAACTATGAGAGACAAAATGAGAAAACAAATCCAGACAATCACATTGCAGGTCTACAATTTTGTTCCTGGTGTCCTTCGACAGCTCTTTGGTCTTCACCACAGTGGAGTTTGGAGTGTGACTGTTTGAGGGTGTGGACAGGTGTCTTTTATAAGGATAACAAGTTCAAACAGGTGCCATTAATACAGGAAATGAGTGGAGGGCAGAGGAGCCTCTTAAAGAAGACGTCACAGGTCTGTGAGAGCCAGAAATCTTGCTTGTTTGTAGGTGCCCAAATACTTATTTTCCACCATAATTTGCAAATAAATTCTTTCCAAATCAGACAATGTGATTGTCTGGATTTGTTTTCTCATTTTGTCTCTCATAGTTGAGGTCTACCTATGATGACCATTACAGGCCTCTCTCATCTTTTTAAGTGGGAGAACTTGCACAATTGGTGGCTGACTAAATACTTTTTTGCCCCATGGTAGGTAGGTAGGTAGGTAGGTAGGTACATAGATAGATAGATAGATAGATAGATAGATAGATAGATAGATATGCACAGAAGCTACACTAGCTGCAATTTTCAGGAGAAAGGGAGTACCCATGTCAAGAGCCTCAATGCCCTGCAAACTTTGCAAAGAATCGACTGTCCCAGGCTCCCTTCCCCCTCTTCTCTCCTCCTTGTTCTGCAAGGCCACCTTAACCAACACATCATGTGGGGGGATTTCATTCAAATGCTAATCGCTTTCAAACAAGTGAGCCCTGTATTTTTCTCTCCTTTGGGTGGTAAGCCTGGGTTTCTTTTCTTTTTTTTTTTTTTTAAGAATCACTTCTCCTCCTCTTTGTCATTTCCACAGCGGTGGTGCTGAATCCTGATTTATTCATTTATTTGGGGGGGGAGGCGGGAGATGGGAAAAGAAAGGGGGGGAAAAACAGAATGAAAGCAAGGGGAGGGAAAGGCGAGAAGAGGCAGTCACAAAATTATAATCGATTTCCTAAAGAGTTTCATGCACTACTGCTGTTGGCTATTACTCCCATCGTCCATCTCGTTTTCCAGCCAATTTTTCTCAATAATTATTTGGCCGGCGGGGGGGGGGGGGGGGGGGGGGGGGGGGGGGAGAGGGTTTCCTGGGTTTAACTCCCCTGGTATTGGAACAGAGGTTAGCAGTTAACTTAGGTCCTTGCTCTTCTTTAAATTCCCAGGAATGTCATAAACAGACCAGGTCCGTATTCAGTATTCAGGATGCATCACAGATAACGGTCAACAAACCACGATGCTTTTAAATTTCTTCTGGGAGTATTTTTAAACATTTCCCCCCCCCCCCCCGCTTGAAAAAGTGCTCCCGTTAGTAGTTTTTCTGTCCCAACTGTACTCAATCAGCTCAGCTTGCAGCCTTTCTGGCCAATCCTGTTCACTCCCTGAAAAAAAGTCTTTTCTCCTTGGATTTAATTTCCCTCTGAATTAATCTTAATTTAAAAGGAGTGAAAAGTCAGGGAGAGTGTGGAGTACGAGTGAGGCAGATGTGCAATGAAAAAGAGGATGTTTGCACATATCTCCCAGCCACGTTATACAGGTAGTCCTTGCTTTACAACAATCCGTTTAGTGACTGGTTCAAAGTTACAACGGCGCTGAAAAAAATGGACTTATGATCTTTTTCATACTTACGACCACTGTAGCATCCCCATGGGCATGTAATCAAAATTCAGACACTTGGCAACTGATTCATATTTATGACATTACTCAAACTACTGTAGAAAGTTAGCACCCACCCCTCTCCTAGAAGAATGAAATATTTTGAGAAGTATTCAAAAGGCAGAATATTGTACTTCCCTGGATGAGAAATGGAGAAACATGCACTTGGAAAGCAGCCCCCACTTTCTTTAATAGCCCTCAGCAGATGTCAGCACTTAAGAGATAGATACCTCTATTCATAAGCAAATTCCCTGCAGCAAGGTCTGAAGAAAGGTAGGGTTAGCCCTCAGACACAATAGAAATTGCCCAACAAGCCCCTTCGTTGCATCAGCAGACCAAACGTCAACTAAACATAGCTCAGACAAGCTCCTAGGATTTGTACATGGCCCCATGGGAGTCTGACAACAGCCAATAGAACGCATGTTCTTGCACAGGAACAGGAAGCTCAAGTGCAAAGCCCAAGAGAAGGTATAAAAGCCCTCTACTCTCCACTCCATGTGGTCAGCTGCCCAGAACCCATGTGCTTCTCCTTCATCATTAAACCATCTTTCCAATCAGCCTCCATATTTCCAGTGTCTTCCTCCGAGCTTGGAACAGAACCAGATGGATATTTCTTCCCACATTACTTTGATAAGAAAATTGCGTTGTCGGTGGAGATTCATTCTCTAAGGCTGTTGGGTTGGTTTCTGAAAGTCACCAAACCAAGGATTGTAAATTGAAAACTACCAGTAAAGGAAATGATGCATCAACCTGTACCGTCCCAAATGCATCACCCATTGCAAATTAGACTATTGGATGGATCCAATCACAACTGATGAACATCTTCTTGTTCCTCAAGGAAAAACCAAGAAAGCATCTTTAAGATGAAAGCTCTGGTTTTCAGAATTCCACTTCCTTAAAAGTAACTCCATGTGAATCTCATGACAGAGAAAGAAAAGCACTGTGATCTCAAACAGGAAGAGTCAGCAATATTCAAGCACTGCCTAAATGCTCCTCTCATAGAGATGCACTGGGGAAATTATTCTGGATTTTTTTTCTTTCTTTCTTTCTCTCTCTAAGCCTTAATTGTATGCAGCTCAATTTTGAATTTAATCTGTTCCTGTTTTGGTTTGGTTTGGGAGAATTATTCTGCTGATGGACAGAATCCCAAACTTCATAATGTCCTTCCAACATTTATTTTTTTTTTGATATTTTTTTTTAAAAAAGAGAGGAAGAAGTAAAATGACTTGGCAGGAAGTTTAGGGAAAAGCTTGATAGGACTAGAAATCACATTAGTGTTCCATTAAGAATGCCATGAAATGGGGGGGGGGGAACCTATTTTCTATGAAAACGCCAAAGTAGAAACTACATGCGCAGAACTTCCAAATATTCCATTCATGGTTTTTTGGCACATGAATGGTGCCTGTGGAGTGTTCCATTCACCTGGGTATAAATGAATCTGTTGGGAGATTCCTCTTATCAATAAACATACCAAGACTCATACTCTTGAAACTCAAGGCCGCACAGGGTTACGGCAGGAACCCTTGAAAGAGGCACCACAAGACCAAGCGAACCAGTCTTGCCAAGTTCTCACAGCTCTGTGGAAAATGAGAAGCATCCACATGGTTTGTATACATTGTACAGGGTTAAATTCTGAAACTTCATCCTGCGGAAGCAAGGTGAGGTCTTACCTTGCAGGAAATGTGGAGGGCATCAAACTTTACCTCAGAGAAGATGGAAACGGTCTGGTCTTCTTCATACTTTGTTTTCTTTGAAACCATAAGAATGTGGAGGGTATCAAACTTTACCTCAGAGAAGTTGGAAACGGTCTGGTCTTCTTCATACTTTGTTTTCTTTGAAATCGTAAGAATTCAAGGAGCAGTATCTGCTCTCTAACACAGCCCTGTCTGTGATCTTATTACACAATGATACTACCTGTGAAGAAACACAGGTCCACGTGGCTTGGGATTGTGATCAAGCAGAGACACTTCTCCTTCACTGTTGATCGTTAGGGAGGAGGGAAGCCACTTATGAACCTCTTTGACTTAGTTATGGACAACTTCCATCTGTACAATGTCTTAATCAACTTGGTTGTTTAACCTGAGCAGAATCCAAGGCCCCTATATGCATATCTACCCCACCCTTGGCATACTTTCACTTCCTCCCCTGAGCAAAATCTACAACAAGCAAACACCAGCCACAGAACAATGCCCGTAGACTTTTGCAAAAGGGGGAACGGGAGATTTGGACAAACTCTCTCACCTCGGAGCTCTCACGTAAGTCACAAGTAAGCAAAAAGCCTTCTAAACTCAGCCGGTTCCCCTTGCCCTGAGAGGCCGATCTTCCGAGACTCTTCCCTCTCCGTCATCTCAAAAGCAACAGCCAGAAACAGAAACTGCTCCTAGTTTTCCTTCATTCTTCGGCAGGCAAAGAGATGTGCACGCTGCCACGGTAACCAGGGAAAGCAAAAAACGGAATGGCCCGGCCTCCGTTCCCCCCACCCCACCCGCGAAGCGTTAGGTTATAAATAGAGAAGGAGGGAGAAAGGAGAAAAGCAAGGAGGAGGGCTGAGATGAAACGATAATCACAAAGTAAGTCTCCTTTTTTTTTTTTTGGTTTTTTTGTTCCAAGTATGCAAGGCAACCCAGGGACTTCTTCAAGTTTGACACTGCTGGTCTCCGGGATTCCCGCGAAGGAAAAGATGGAGATGAGAACCGTCTGGGGGCAGGGAGGGGGGGTTGTGACCTAATGGACAGAAGGGTGGATCTGGGGGATGGGGGCAAGGGGAGAAGGGAGAGTATTGCAAAGATTGTTCTGATCCTCATCGTGTACTTTCCTTTCTTCCCCTCCTCCTCTCGCCCTCCCAGTTTCCACCCTTGTGTAGTGGATCCAATTCAAACCCGGAGAAAATTCAAACCCCAGGGTAGTAGGAGTTTGCAAGAAAGAGTCACCTTGAAGCCTGCATTGTGCAAATTTCCAAGGATTCTTTTGTTTGCGTCTTCCTTTTGATGATTAAAAAAAAAAAATTGCTCCTCGCGTTTGAATAAACGCCTGAAAAAAGGATAAAAGGGTTTTACGAACTTGTACCGAGAGGAAAGGAGGGGGCTGAAACACCGCCTTCCTTCATTTCGCTCATTATCACCCACTGAAGCTTTCCCGGTTAACGTGCACTTTGGGTTGAGGAGGCATCTTCCTTGGCATGCGTTTGCTTTACCCTCTTTTGCCTGCATCTCCTAATCTGGTGCTCGGTTCAATGAAGCGGCCGCGAGCCCAAGGGGACGGGAATTCCACTGGACCCAATTAGCGCTGTGCTTTGCTGACTGCTCAGTGCAACGATTGATTTAAAAATAAACTGTGTTTTAGCATCCCTGAATTAAGCAAAACACACACAGAGACAACACGCACACACAAACGCACACACACATCACAGTTGCAATAAAACCACCCCCAACTGCGAAGAGTTTCCACTGTGGGAAAAGGAAGACTGATGATTCAACAACGGTAATGGCAGGAACAATACTACAGTACATAATAGTCCTCGAATTACCATTCATCTAGTGCCCATTCGAAGTTACAACCACACTAAAAAAAAATTGATTTATGACCGTTTTCACACTTACGACCATGATCATGGGGTCAAAATTTGGATTCTTGGCAACTGTTTCATATTTATAACGGTTGCAATGACCCAGGATCCTGTGATTAGCTTTTGTGACCTTCTGACAAGCAGAGTTACTAAGTTACTAACTTAACAATTGCAGTGATTTACTTAACCACTGTGGCAAGAAAGATCGTAAGATGGGGCAAAACTGATTTAACAACTCTCTCGCTTAGCAACAGAAATTTGCTAAGTCGAGGACCACCTGTATGATCAGGTGCAAGAAATTGGGAACAAGAGTTTGGTCCAAAATGAATACTGGTTTATTTCATGCTACCTCTAAACAAGAATCTGAACTACTAATGGTCAACGCAAATTGGTGGTAGATAAATCAATGGAATTCAAGATGGGCTGGATTTAGATCTTTTGTGGGCACCAAGGGACTCGAGACTGATGACATGTTTGACCCCTCCTTCAGGCTCAGCCTCGTTATCTCCTAATTCATCTTGTTGGTCAGTTCTACACAATCCAATTCTGAGTACTCATTGTTTAAGTTAATGGTGCTGGCCTTGATGAAATAGACCAGGAGTGTCAAACTCAAGTCCTGGGGGCCAGATCCGGCCCTAGGGGTGTTTAGATCTGGCCTGTGGGATCACCCTGGAAGGAGGAAAGGACCAGCCCACAATGCCTCTGCCAGCAAAAACAGAGCTCAGGAGCACCTGAGCTCCATTTTCATTAGCAGGGGGTTGCAGGAGGCTGTTGTAGCCGAAAACGGAGCTCGGGAGTCTATTTTCACTGCCAGAGTGCTCGGGCCAGCACAGGTGCCCCCGACACGAGTGACATCGAGCTGGCCACACACACGTCACCCTCCTGAAGTCAAACACAACCCTAAGGCAGTCCTCAATGAAATCGAGTTTGACACCCCTGAAATAGACTATTTAGGGATGGTTTGAACTCCACCAGGTCCCTTTGGGCAAACTTTACTCGTATGGTCACTTTTTGTAAGGGATGGCATCTTCTTCTGAATTGCAGCTACAGGCAGTCATCACCGTTAAACTGTACATTTTAGTGATTGCATGAAGTTACAATGGCACTGAGCGGACTTCACACTTATGACCATTGCAGCATCCCCACACTCACATGATCAAAATTTGGGTGCTTGGCAATGGACATGTACTCATGACAGTTGTCCTCGTGATCACATGTGATCACCATTTAAAACTTTCCCAGTTGGTTTCCACCAAGCAAAGTCAATCAGGGGAGCCAGATTCACTTAACAGCCGCATGAATCACTTAACAAGTGCAATGATTCATTTAATAACGGAGGGGAAAAAAACCATTGTAAAATGGGATGCAACAACTTAACAAATGCCTTGCTTAAGAACAGAAAAATTTGGTTCAAATTTGATTGTAAATCAAGGACAACTTTACTTGCGGTAACTCTGGGTGACAATCCAGAATATGTAAAAGATGAGATTTAGGCCCTCTGAAGACAAACCGGAATATCTTCACCAACATATTGGGAAGCGTTTGCTCAGAGACCTGACTTGATGCCAAGGAAAAAATATTCCTCTTTAATTTTGTTCCCCTACCAGTTCTTTAATTTCACGAAAGAGTAGTTCCTTTAGAAAGCTGCCTCCTGTGGGAATTTTTCAGAAGTGTTGTTTCTTTGAGTGCTAACGGCAAGTCTTGCTCTTAAAAAACTGTGGGAGAATTTCTTTTCCTCCTGATAACAGTCAGAGAAATGTTATCCCCTGCCCCATATTTCTCTGGCTACAAATTCGGCAGAAAATTTCAATGGAAATGGACTCAGCTTTGAAACATAAATGCTCAAATGATCTCACACCATCCCAGATTCCTACTCTCTCTATATCAGCTCGCAAATTCATAATCTTACTTCAGGCTTTTAGAACAATATTACAAATTGATTCCCCTTTTTCTTCTTTGCTCTATAGCAGGAGTGTGAAACTCAAGGCCCAGGGGGACAGATCCAGCCCGCGGGGTGCTTAGATGTGGCCCGTGGGGTCGCCTTGGAAACAGTGAAGGATCGGCCCGCAGTGCCTCTGTCAGCGAAAACAGAGCTCTGGAGGGCCGCCAGCACCCCCGACACGAGTGATGTTGAGCTCGCCACGCCCACCCTGGCCACGCCCACCCCGGCCCCCCAAGGTCAAACACAACCCTGATGCGGCCCCCTATGAAGTCGAGTTTGACACACCTGCTCTATAGATATATGCATCTATAAACAACTCTTTCCCTCAGGTTTAATTCTGCCCGCTCTCAAGTTCTTCTGAACTTTTCAGAAGTTTTCATCAAAACAAACAGACGGACAATGTTGTCAATGAACTACATTGGCCCCTTTTCAACAGAGACAACTATTTCTAGGATTCAGCTATGTCTTCACTGATCAGTCCACCAGAGTTGCAGGGCATATCAAATAATCAGATAATCAGAACTACGCCCTAGTAGAACAGAGGTACTACTTCCAAAAATTCATCCAAAGCCACGTTATGGAGTAAAAGACGTGGGTTGGACCAGATGACTTTCAAAATACCTTCCAACTTTATGATTCCATGCTAGTTATGTTGAACTAAAACTGTGTTTAGTTCTAGTTTTACTTATTTTACTTGACTTTCTTTTACCTTACTTAACTTTAGTTATGTTGAACTGAAAACTAAAACTCAAAACACAGCCCATGATTCAGATAAAGGTCAAGATATCTAGAGACACAGTTAAAAGTTCCAAGCGGTAATGCACAAATTAAGAGGCTACAGTGGAGACTATAAGCAGCTCAGGGTTGAACTACTGTGGCTTTTGATGTTCTCTGAGCTTGGCTTTCTTCTCACAAATATTGGTCTTACTTGAACTCCAAGGGCCCAAGATAAGACAGAATGAAAAATTGCCTCCAGTAATTGTCTTGGCCTCTGATACCATCTTATGAACTTCTCAAGAGCTAATCTCTTCCAGGAACTGTGCGCTTTATGAATCTGACTCCCAAGGAAATTATCTTTCCAGGGAACCCAAACTAGTAATCTGACCTCTATTTACTTCTGTATTTACTTACTTATTCACTCACTCACTCACTGTCAGGCAAGAACAAACTCACACTTGGAAAGTTCAAATAGGCAACTTTATTGTTCTGTGCCTATTTCACAGGAATCTTTCCAGACTAAAAACTTTCTAAGGCTCAAAGGCATTCGGGGAATGGTCAGAACTTGCCTTTCTTTGTTTACGTAAATGATTCCAGACTAATTTCCCACTTGACTCCTCCTCCAGATTGGGACAATTGGTCTCCAACGTTTAGCTATAATGACTTGAATGCCATTAACTTCCAAACCACTCTGGAAGGGCTTCTATCAAGAAGAAGAAAAAACCCCACTAAAACCAACTCATAATAGTCAAAACAACAGCATCTGAATGGTGACGCCAAATGAGGACAAGGTAATCTCATCGCCTTCAAATGCTTCCTTGAAGAACTGTGTCTTCAAGAATTTTTGGAAGCCTACCAAGGGTTTAGGAGTAGAACGTCATCTTTCCATGTTTCTATTCAATGCCATTGATCTTATTCACACTCAGAAGCTATGGAACAGGATGAGAGACTGGAGCTGCAAAGAAAGACTATAGATACTGTAGGATTTGGATCTGTTTCAACCTTTACTCCTAATGTTAGGTCTTAATCACATCCTAGACTCCAGGCTCTTCTTCTTCCATTAAGGAGGGACCCTATGACAGATATAAAATTATTTAATGTGACTCTATGATCTAAAATGTACTCTGCATATCCATTCTACCTATCCGCATGAATCTCTCAGAGTGTTGGTTTATACGGACGTACAATATGGAAGAATTCGTACTTCTTTCCCCATTTAACATCAGGCCATGTTTTGTGGTCATCTGAGATTCCAGGACGCTCCTGGAAGCTATTTTTTTTTTACATTGGACATTTTTTTTAAAGAATTCCAAGATTATTTGGAAGTGCAATGAGCTCTTGAAGATGATTTATTAAAAGATAAGACATTTTTCAACCAACATATAGAACTGATAAAACTCTATCCGGAGCCTTGGTGGGACAGTGGTTACAATGCAATATTGCAGGCTAACTCTACTCACATTGCCAGAAGTTTGATTCTTTCAAACCTGACCAGCCCAAGGTTGACTCAGCCTTCCATCCTTCTGACGTCAGTAAAATGGGGACCCAGATTGTTGGGGACAATACACTGACTCTGTAAACCACTTAGAGAGGGCTGAAACACAGTGAAGAGGTATATGTAAGCCTAAGTGCTATTTTTATCTCCATCTTCCCCAGGATCTCACCTACCTGTTTAATAAAATATCGGAACGGAACATCATGATAGACTTGAAATTTGTTCTCCAAATCTGAGCCTTGGTAGCGCAGCTGACTAAAGTGCTGTTAAATAGCACTTAGCTGCCAGCTGCCTGCAATTACTGCAAGTTCAAATCTCACCAGGCTCAAGGTTGACTCAGCCTTCCATCCTTCCAAGGTAGGTGAAATGAGGACCCGGATTGTGGGGGCAATAAACTAACTTTGTATAAAAAAAGAACACCGCTTGGGGGGGCCAAAAGCCCTACTAAGCAGGTATATACAAAAAAGTATGAAGGCTGTTGCTTAATGCATTGTAAGCCGCCCTGAGTCTCCGGAGAAGGGCGGCATATAAATCAAACCAATAAATAAATAAATACAATAAATAACAATTAACAGAAATGCAAGTATCCTGATCCTAAAATCCTTTCTCTCCCCTTGTGTCACCAACTGGTATGTCCAAAAGAACCCAAGAAAAGAAAGCAGACAAATATGAGTACTGTTCTTTAAATGGGAACCATTGCTTTTATTATTATTATTTTTATCATATGGTTTGCTTTGATGACATTTTGATGATGCTGGGTGAACAGCAGAATTGAAGTTCATGAAATAAAATACACACACACACAAACACAGAGAGAGAGAGAGAGACATAAATGTATGAAGTTGTTTCAAAATCAAATATTAATACACATACATACACGCGGCAGCCTCTTTGAAGCAAAGGAAATCAGCAAATCCAGTCTCTAAATCTGCATTTGGTTTTCCAAAATGCACACTTTGTTGTGCAAACTGGGTTCACACCTCGGGCCAACAACCCCACTGCGTCTTTTCGTGTAATGGAAAAGCCAAACAGCCTACATTATTATCAAAAGTCACCTAGGTGTCAACCTTAAGTACACCTTCTCTGCTCGGATTTAATGAATGTCTCATCGATGCGCATTTCATCTTTTTTTTCTTATTAAAACAAAAAAATACCGTTCACAGAGTGGGGAGAAACACATTTTTACATTGGTGGCTTACAACTGAGAAAAACATACATACATACATACATACATACATACATAAATACATACATACACTTGTTTCTTATCGCATTCTTTTACCACTGTAAGAGATGGGGGAGGACAGCCTACAATTTGACCCATCAGCAATAAAATAAAAATAGAAAACATTCAGAAAATTCATTGACAGAACAGCTGAGTTTACACCAGACTCCAATCTATCTTCTTGGATTAATGGGAGATCACATTTCCATAAGAATAAAGTCAATTTAAAACGCTCATCTGGAGGAAGACGCCATTAATGGATGAAAGCTACGGAAGGCACACAGGGGTTAAATTAATGAATATTAACCGTCTATGTTTAAATTATTTTCAAGGCAACGATACTAAACCAGGGAAGGGAGAAAAAAAAAACCTGAACAAATTAAAAGGCTACGTGGCGTGAGTCTGCTGGCTTTGATAACAAATCCATATTATTTTAAAAATAACAATGACTTACGACCCACAACTGAGCCCAAAATTTATGTTGCAAAGTAAGCCAGTTAAGTTCATTTTGTCCCATTTTACAACCGTTAACAGTTGTTAAGTTAATCACTGCAGTCATCAAGTTAGTGACATGGTTGTTAAGTGAATCTGATTTTCCCATTGACTTTTTGTTTGTCAAAAGGTTGCAAAAGGTGATCACATGACCCCGGGATACTGCAACCATCATAAATTTGAACCCGTTGCCAAGCATCCAAATTTTGATCCCGTGATCATGCAGATGCTTGCAATGGTCGTAAGTATGAAAAACAATCATTGGTCACTTTTTTTAGTGCCGTTGTAACTTCGAACGGTCACTAAATCAATTGTAGTAAGTTGAGGATTACCTGAATTTAGTCTTTTGCATGGAATAGCCATGCATTCTACACCTTCAATCTCTGAACACCCCTTTAGTTTTGCTTCCTCTAACAAACAAACATAGTTAGACCATCATATTAGTCCATACAACCAGTGGTGGGTTGCCCCCGGTTTGGACCGGTTCTATAGAACCGGTAGTAAATCCGGCAGGAGGCTCCGCCCACTGACCCTGATGTCATCAGAAGCGATCTGCGCATGCGCAGAAGCAAGGCGGGTGCATGAGCAAACCGATCGCGCACGGGCGATCCCGTTGCAAACCGGTAGTAATGGTAAGTAGAACCCACCCATGCATACAATCATGACTGAGCTCTGAAATTACAGTCGTTAAGTCATGATGACTGTAAACATGGTTATCGCATGACCAAACTCAATTTTACAGTCTTTTTTTTTTTGCAGTGGTCATTAAGTGAATGTGTGCCCATCGTAAAGTAAGAATGTTGGACCTAAAGCAAATGCAGCAATTGTTAAGCAAATAATACGGTCATTAAGCAACCTAGCAGTCATTAAGCAACCCCATTGTTCTCTATGGGACAATTTTTGCTACAAACCAGAAAAAAAGAATTGGTTTCCACTAAAAAAAAAAAAAGGTCGTAATTTTGAATCTCACCAGGCTCAAGGTTGACTCAGCCTTCCATCTTTCCGAGGTGGGTAAAATGAGGACCCAGACTGTTGGGGGCAATAGGCTGACTCTGTAAACCGCTTAGAAAGGGCTGTAAAAGCACTGTGAAGCGGTATATAAGTCTAAGTGCTATTGCTATCCTGTTTCCCCCCAAATAAGACATCCCCTGATAATAAGCCCAATCGGGCTTTTGAGCGCATGGCAATAAGGCCAAGCACTTATTTCAGGGTTCAAAAAAAATATAAGACAGGGTCTTATTTTCGGGGAAATATGGTAAAAATCAGACATGATTGTGGGGTGCCGCAAACAGCCATAAATATGGTCACACTGAATGTCCAAAATTCAGTCATGTGACCAGTGGGGGGGGACAGACAATGAACTTTGAAACTGGGTCTCAAGGTGTTGGGGTTTTTTGGGGGGTCCATTAGGGTTTTGGTCACTAAACGACCGGATTATAAATTCAGCCCTGTATGTATTTCCCAACTGGAGTGGATCAACGTGCCAGACTGAACAACTAAAAAGAGCCGTTTCAGCCTTCTTCATTTATATTCTGTTTTTCTTTCAGAAAATCAAGGTATTTTACATATTATTTTAGTAAAAACATTAGGCCGAGATGAAGACAAGCTTTGAACATGGCAATATGGTGTGCTGGTTTCAATATGCTTCAGTGAATTTTTCACAGTCCATGCATAATTCTCTGGTACAATACAGTAAGCTATAAAGCTACAAGTGAGGTTTCACAATATTATGTCAAAAGGAACGTAATACGATATGTCTCGTAGGGCAGGGGTGTCAAACTGGATTTCTTCAAGGGCCGGATCAGCATTGTACTTCTCCTCTGTGGACCGGCTGGAGAGGGAGAGACTGGATGGATGCCTCCCTGCAGCACCCTGCAGGCCAAAACGGGGCACGGGGGGCTTCAGGCACCCACTGTGCACCCCATTTTGGCCAGCAGAGTGTTCAGTCCAGACTGAAAATGGGATACTGGGGACCCCCACGTCCCCCCCCCCAACCCATTTTGGCTGCTACAGGCACCACAGGCCAGTTCTTTGCTATTTCCAGGCTGGCCCCACCAGCCAGATATAAGCACCCTGTGGGCTGAATCTGGCCCGCAGGCCTTGACTTTGACACCCCTGTCATAGGGTATGTATAGGGTATGTATAGGGTATGCTGCTACCGATAACCTCCCACCGGCCAATACGCTCTCACAGAGAGGGCCTCCTCAGGGTGCCGTCGGTCAAGCAATGTCGGCTGGCAGCCCCCAGGGGGAGAGCCTTCTCAGTGGGGGCACCCGCCCCGTGGAATGAGCTACCTCCTGGAATATGACTGATCCTGGACCTCCGGACCTTCCGTAAGGTCCTGAAGACATATTTATTCCATCAAGCTGGCCTAGCCTAAATAGTTTTTAATGGGATTTTAATTTTATAATGATTTGGGGTTTTAAATTGGGAGGCCGATTGATTTAATGTATTTTTAATTATCTTAACTTTTGTATTTGTAAGTATTTTTAATTTTGGCTGTTCACCGCCCTGAGTCCCATTTGGGAGAAGAGCGGTATACAAAGAAGAAGAAGGAGAAGGAGGAGGAGGAGGAGGAAGAGGAGGAGGAGGAGAAGGAGAAGGAGAAGGAGAAGGAGAAGGAGAAGGAGAAGGAGAAGGAGAAGAAGAAGAAGAAGAAGAAGAAGAAGAAGAAGAAGAAGAAGACGACGACGACAGTGCTGGCAAACCTTTTCGGCACCGAGTGCCCAAACTGGAATGTGCGCATGCCGGAGTGCCGGAAACCCAAAGATCAGGTGGCCAGTGCACATGCGGGTCTTCGGGTTTCCAGCACTCCGGTGCACACGAAGACCAGGTGGCCGGCACGCATGCATGTGCTGGAAACACAAAGACCAGGTGGCTGGCGCACGCATACGCCCTGGCCAGCTGGTCTTCGGGATTCCAATGCTCCAGCACGCACAAAGACCAGCTGGCCAGTGCACATGCATGCTGGAAACCATAAGAACAGCTGGTGACAGCACACGTGCCCAAAGAGAGAGCTCTGTGTGCCATCTCTGGCACACGTGTCATAGGTTTGCCATTGCGGGTATAGGTCATACATACAGGTTACGAATGAACCCAGCCAAAATAACCCATATTTCAAAGGAGGCTTGAGGATAATATAATACCGTGTTTCCGCCAAAATAAGACCGGGTCTTATATTAATTTTTGCTCCAAAAGACACATTAGGGCTTGTTTTCTGGTTAGGTCTTATTTTGGGGAAAATACAGTACTAAGTGCACCCGTCTGGCTGACAATCTTAACCGGGGCTTATTTTGGGGGTAGGGCTTATATTACGAGCATCCTGAAAAATCATGCTAGGACTTATTTTCCGCTTGGGTCTTATTTTCGGGGAAACAGGGTATCTAAGCTTTTCTAACTTTAGAACAGGGATAGGCAATCTTTGGTGGCAAACGGTCATTTGGAGGATGGCGATGAAAACCTCAAATTGAGTGGGATATACTTATAACGGCCCGTGATCATAATAAAAAAAAAATCAGTTTGAATTGATTTGATATGAATGGATTGAGTTTCACACTCTTATGTAGAATTAAGTATAGCAGAATTCATTTTTTTAAAATTGCAATCTTTCTGTTTTGTAAATAATAAAATAGTTTTCTTCTATTTCCAACTTCAAAATGGCAGAAACTATTAATGGTTGTTAACCAATTAAAGCCAATGGTTGTTAGCTAATTATAGGTATATATGGAAGATAGTTTGGTTAGTGCTTAAGACAACAGGTTCGAAACTGGGCAGCCATGGGGTTCTCACAGGGGTGAAATCCAACAGGTTCTGGAGAACCGGTTGTGGAAATTTTGATTAGTTCGGAGAACCGGTAGGAGAAATTTTCAGTAGTTCGGAGAACTGGCAAATACCACCTCCGGCTGGTCCCAGAATGGGGTGGGAATGGAGATTTTGCAATATCCTTCCCCCTGGAGTCAGGAGGGAATGGGGATTTTATAGTATCCTTCTCCTGGAGTGGGGTGGAAATGGAGATTTTGCAGTATCCTTCCCCTGCCATGCCCACCAAGCCACGCCCACCAAGCCACACTACGCCCACCAAGCCATGCCCACAGAACCGGTAGTAAAAAAATTTGGATTTCACCACTGGGTTCTAGTTCCGCGTTAGCCATGAAAGCTGCCTGGGTGACTTTCCCATCTCATGGGGTAGTTATTGTGAGAAGGAGTATTGGGTAGGTTCGCAACCTTGAGCAAAACAACAAATTTAAAAGGTGGGACATCCTTGATGTACAATTGAGATCAAAATTTCTGTTGTTAAGCAAGGCAGTTGCTTAATGAATTGTTGCCACATTTTATGACTGTTTTGCCAGCGAATCACGTAGCTGTTAAGCCAGTCTGAATTTCCACATTGATTTTGCTTGTCAGAAGCCAGACGGGAGGGATATATAACTGGTGATCACATGACCCCAGGATGCTGCAACTCAGGGGTGGCATTCACTTACTTTCGCTACCGGTTCACAAATGTGAGCGCACACACGCATGCGCCCGGCCTTCCGCGCTTGTGCTTTGCTAGTGTGTATGCCTTCCGCGCATGTGCCCGATCTCAAAAACGTGCCTAAATAGGATGGCATAGAGCCAGGGTGGGTGGGTGGGCCAACCCGCAATTTCCACTACTGATTCGGGCAAACCGGTCTGAACCGGCTGAATACCACCTCCGCTGCAACTGTCATAAACACCTGCCAGGTGCCAAGTGCCTGCATTGTGATCATGTGACCTTGGGGTTGTTGCAATGGTTGTAACTCTAAAAAATGATCAACCTAAATCACTTTTTTTCAGTGCTGTTTTAGCTTCCAACAGTCACTAAACATATGGTTGTAAGTCGAGGACTACCTGCAAATAAATCAACAAATAAGGATCAGAGGAAAGAATTAAGAGAGGAACGAGGTAAATAAGACATTCAGGCTGTTGCTTTTCCACTTGCTCATGGGTTTCCCAAAGCACGAGGTCAACCGCTGGATATAGAAACATATTTTTCCCCCAGATGTGTTGTATTATACCCCAATTTCTAATGAGCACACCTGGAGAGCACCAGGCTGGAGTAGACTGGACAAGACAGAATGATGGACAGGCTCTGTGTTTGGCTCAGCATGTTGTATGAACCCAACAGTGTTCATATGTTTTGTTCAGTGAACCTTAGTCAAACAAACTATGAGCGTGATGGATAACACGACCATGGTGCCAGTCGGCAGGGCGCTGTTCTTCTGAAAAATTGTTCAAGTGATTAATGACGTTGACAACACGTGCCGTCATGTATGTACGATATTAGCCCTACTACTTGAGACAGTGTAGTTTTCAGTAGTTTCATTTTTTAAAAAAAATAAATCAATAAATTTTCATCTCCAAATAAGAAAATGGGGTGAAAAAGAGAGGTGTGCAACTTTAATTTATTGGTCAGTTTGCAAACTATTACTGTACTATACTGAAAATTGTAATAATATTTAACTGTTACTAATAAACGCTATGAGCTTAAATGGACTCCAGGGGATGGTAGAAGACAGGAAGGCTTGGACGAACGTTGTCCATGGGGTTGTGATGGGTTGAACATGACTTCGCAACAAACAACAACAAATAAACACTAGCATTGTTGTTGTTTTTAGTATCCTCCTTATGGTTCCCCACTATTTACCCAATGAATAAACAAAGATTGCAATCATTTACAATGCCATGTTGATTCCCAGCTTTCTATTTGCCAAGGGGGAAAAAATGAACTCTAAATGAGAAAAATGACTCCATCCGTGAATGTTCCTAACATAATAGATAGTCCTCGACTTACGACCACAAATGAGTCCAGAATTTCTGTTGCTAAGCAAGACAGTTAAGTAAATTTTGTGCCGTTTTATGACCATTCTTGCCACAGCTGTTAATTATTAACAGTTGGTAAGCTTCCCAATTGACTTTGCAGGTTAGAAGGTTGCAAATCCAAGAGCCTTGGATAGTACAGTGGTCTAAAGCCCTGTTATTAACTTCAGCTGCCTGCAATTATTGCAGGTTCGAATCTCACCAAGGCTCAAGGTTGACTCAGCCTTCCATCATTTCTAAGGTAGGTAAATTGAGGACCCAGTTTGTGGGGGCAATAAGCTGACTTTGTATAAATATACAAAAGTATGAAGGCTATTGCTTAGCGCATTGTAAGCCGCCCTGAGTCTCCGGAGAAGGGCGGCATATAAATCAATTTTTTTTAAAAAAAAAATGGTGACCAAATGATCCTGGGACACTGCAACCTTCATAAATATGAACAGTTGCCAAGCACCCAAATTTTCACCACATGACCACGGGGATGCTGCAGTGGTCATATAAGTGGGAAACTGTCGTAAGTGCCTTATTTTAGTGCTGTTGTAACTTGGAACAGAGGGGATGTGATGGCTCAATGGCTAAGACACTGAGCTTGTCGATCAAAAGGTTGGTAGATCAGCGGTTCGAATCCCTAATGCCACATAATGGGGTGAGCTCCTGTTACTTGTCCCAGCTTCTGCCAACCTAGCAGTTCAAAAGCACGTAAAAAAATGCAAGTAGAAAAATAGGGACCACCTTTGGTGGGAAGGTAACAGCATTCCATGCGCCTTTGGCATTTAGTCATGCTGGCCACATAAACACAGAGACGTCTTTGGGCAGCACTGGCTCTTCGGCTTTGAAACGGAGATGAGCACCGCCCCCTAGAGTCGGGAATGGCTAGCACATATGTGCGAGGGGAACCTTTATCTTTTACCTTTTTAATTTGGAACAATCACTAAACGAATGGTTTTAAGTGAAGGACCACTTGTAGGTTCCAAATTCTAAGTCATCTGAAGGAGTTTATTGGCCAAGCATACCTTTTAATAATCCAGCTACCCATCTCAAGATTTGAATAACTGGGGGAAAAAAGAGAAAAGACTAGTCTTTCTTATTCTGCAATTATTTGCTTGCATTCACAAAAAAAATTCCAGAGACAAATGTTCTGTGCAAACTGTTTTTTGTTTCTATTCATCCTCTAAAAATACCTCCATAAAAAAAGCATGCAATTCCAGGAAAAAAAAATACTGATTAAAAAAAGTTCTTGTTCTCATTTTTATAACTAGGAATAAATCAACACGGATGTTCCAGTTTTATTACTTTGAAGTGTCGCTTGCCTTGAAGTACTATGGTTTATGTTATGTTAAGTTTCCTCCCTTCCCCTTTTCCTTCTGATATGGGGGTGAGGGAGGGAAATAAACTTCGCAGCTCCCCAGGGTTCCTTAAGAAGTAAAAGAAAACCGAGCCTTCCCTTTCCCATTTCTTTAAGACCCACAAAATAAATATCAAACTTACAAGGTTAACTAAGCAGCATTTGCCGAAGGCCATAAACCTTAAAAGCACAGAAGGATTGCTAGTGAAAAGGGTTTAGATAATGAGGTGTGTTGATGTCGGCTTGACTAAATTGGATTAATTGCTACATGGGGGTTAAGACCATTTGTAGTTCCTCTATTTTCCCTTCTAATCTAGAACATTTGCTATCTGGGTCAAAGGTTCAGTGGGAGCATGTGCACAAATTGCAACTTTGGGCATTTATTTCCAGTGCTGGCATTTTTCCCCCTCCCTTCTTCTTTCAAATGCCATTCGTCTCGGAAGAGTGGCATACCGAGAAATCTCCCACAGGGTTTATCTTGCCAGTTGTGGCATGTACGACAGCGTGGCTCCAATACGGTTGGTCGTTAATTCTTGCCCTAAAGCAGTAAATGCTAATTGTGGTTTCCTTTTTCCTTCCCTTTGACAAATCCTTCCAGCTCGGAACCTTATAAGGTGCTTGTTAAAACTGTGATAACATATATAGACATCCAGATAACTGCAAAATGTAAGAAATGAAATTTATCAGGGGCTCCACGCATGCAGTTCCCTCCCTGAACACAAACAAGACATTAGAACGGATCACATCTTTCTATATAACGATGGTGACCAACTCCAAATAACCTCCTGTCACTTTGTGGCTTCATGCAGATGTTGCACAGCACAAGAGGCAAACTCAAGTTGTGCAGTATCTGTAAGACAAACATAATTCTTTAATACCCTGTTTCCCTGAAAATAAGGCCCACTCGGAAAATAAGCCCTAGCATGATTTTTCAAGATGCTCTTCATATAAGCCCTATCCCAAAAATAAGCCCCAGTTAAGATCATCAGCCAGAAGGATGCAATTAGTATCGTATTTCCCCCAAAATAAGACATAACCAAAAAAATAAGCCCTAATGCATCTTTTGGAGCAAAAAATATATTTTCGGGGAAACACGGTATACATTTCTCAGACTTCAATCCAGTGGTGGGATTCAAGTAATTTAACAACCGGTTCTCTGCCCTAATGATTTCTTCCAACAACCAGTTTGCCAAACTGCTCAGAAAGTTAACAACCGGTTCTCCCGAAGTGGTGCGAACTGGCTGAATCCCACCACTGCTTAAATCCGGGCTTCAAATCTGATTGGAATGGATTCAGGCGGTTTGTTCTTTTCACAAATGTCTAGGACTGACCGATCACCTTTTTTACAACAATCCTTGTCCCAAAGGGGAAATGGCAATCAATTTAACTAAAAGGGCTTAAAGTAGAAGTGCCCAAGCTTGGCAACTTTATGAACTGTGGACTTCAACTCCCAGAATTCCCCAAGTAGCCATGCTGGTTGAGGAATCTGGGGAATTGAAGTCCACAAGTCTTAAAGGTTGGACATCCCCTGGGCTAAACCACTGTAGCGAGTTAAAACCCACCCCTCTCCTAGAAGAATGAAATATTTTAGGAAATATTAAGAAGGCAGAATATTATATTTCCCTGATTGAGAAATGGAGAAACATGTTTTAAAGACAAAGCACTTCCCTGCAGCTCCCTGTTCCCCCACATTTGTCAATGGGCCATCAAGGCCGGAGCCAGTTCACTCATTTCCCCCCACCTTTGATAATGGGCCAACATCACCCAACATCTTAAAGCATGTGATTGCATTTTCTGTTCAAGAACTCAAGCCATGTGATTCCTGTCCACCATTAAACCATCTTTCCAAGCAGTCTCCATGTTTCCAGGGTCTTTTTCCCCACTTGGAGCTGAACCCATTTCTTCCAACACCACAAAATATCGTATCACTTATACTTCATTACCCAGAAAATATAGAAGTCAGTCAAATGTGTCATTTCTATCTTTCAGGTTAAGAAAAAGAAATTTCCCCCTTTTTATCATATAGGCTTTTTCCACATCCTGAAGTTTGGTGGGACCATCCATGGCAGATTAAATCGCTAGAAATGCTACTTTTAGCTCAGGGTCTTTCCTCGTCAATTACTACAGGAGGAGATCAAAGCTGAATCAAATCCCATATGAGAAAGCTGCATTTCTTGCAAATGTCTCCTGATTAATGAGGACTGCAATTATCTCCTGGAAGTGATACAGCGTAAGCCAGCTTCATCTGCACACTTAGTCCTTTGGGTTCTCTCTCTCTCTCTCTCTCTCTCTCTCTCTCTCTCTCTGTGTGTGTGTGTGTGTGTGTGTGTGTGTGTGTGTGTGTGTGTCTGTGTGTATTTGTAAACCCATTTCTCTTGTTTTTCTCTTGCAAACTCTAGGAAACAACCAGACACTTAAAACCTTTTAAATCAATAAACCTGGCTGGGATCATTGGAGGATAAAGGTGTCGTACAGATGTAAGCCACGTAGTTATGAAAGGCAGTTATTGTGTGAGGGTTATACAGGTAGTGCGGATTAGCCAGAGTGCCAAGTAAACTTTTACAAAAAGAAAGGCAAGGAAAAGGAAAATAAAATCTGAGGACTCATGATAAGTCAACCTAAGAGGTGCTCAAATATTTCCTAGAAGTAGGGTAATACATTCAACGTTAATTTTGTTGATTTGATACATGGAACAGAGGTGATGAGAACATTGCTGTATATTCCTGCACAGACATCATCTAGGACAGGGGTATCAAACTTGATTTCACTGAGGGCTGCATCAGGGTCGTTTGACCTCGGGGGGCCACAGTAAGCATGGCCAGCTCGACATCACCCGTGTCGGGGGCGCCTCTGGTGACCCACACGCTCTGCCAGTGAAAACAGGCTCCAGAGCTCCGTTTTCGGCTGCAATGGCCTCCTACAATCCTCTGCCAATGAAAACGGATCCATTTTCACTAGCAGAGGTACCACGGGCTGGTCCTTCACTGTTTCCTGGGGGACCCCGTGGGCCAGATCTAAGCACCTCACAGGCCGGATCCGGCCTCCGGGCCTTGAGTTTGACACCCTTGATCTAGGAACACAAGTCACAGTAACCTATACATATGTCCGCTGAACACCCACATTAAGTTACAGTTCCATTAATTGTCAGGAGTTGGATGAGTACCTTGTTAATTAATCTATTCCCCTGCATTAATTATACACCAGGTCACAAGAGAGATCAGCCCACACCAATTTGTTTTCTAGTAAAATGACTGAACCTCAAGTTGACTTTCTTTTCAAGCTTTTGCATTTAAACACAGGGGAGCATCAAGAGTTACCACCTGACTTCCTTTATCTGGTTGCAAATGTCCTCCAGAAAGCAGCAAACCTATTAAAAAAAACACTTCTCCCCCATCACTAGGATAGGGGAATAAACAAACAAACAAACAAACTGCAGAATAAATATACTGCCACTGCCACTGCCTCTGTATGGTTAATGTATGTTATTTGGACTAATCATTCATTAAGCTCCCTAAAGGCCCTAAAGCTTCCTTTATCGTTTCAATGAAATTCAGTGATTGCAATGGAAGCCTTCCTACAATTATGAGAGAGAAAGAAAAATGACAAAATTGGAACGTAAGCTAAAACAGACACAGTGTGGTTGAAGTGTCACTTCTCATTAGGCCCACGTGTTTGGTACTTCATAACCTGGTTCGTGTCTTCACACCACTAACCTCATGTCATCACTGTGGCCTTCTCTCCTTAGAAAATATCCCTGAATATCTTGAGTGGCATGCACAGATGTCATAATTATTCCCTTTCTATGGAACGGAAGGAATTGAGAGAGAAAATACATCAAAATGTTTAAAAAAAAATTAAAAAGGAAATCAAGGTGCTAAAGTGAAAGCCAATCCAGGAATATAATGCTGGAGAAAAGGATCAGTCTTGGTCCAGTCAAAAGTTGAGATATTCAAAGAAAGAGTTCACAATATCAGATTCCATTGGGCAACTCAAAAATGAGCTGAATGAAGTTGTATTCCAATAATTACTTTTATACCGATATATAAAACTTCTCACAAGCTCAGCAGATTTGCATTACGATTCTACCAAGGAGGCCATTTCTTCCACAGGTTCTACCTTGCAATCTGGTCTTCCTCCATCCACTATTCCATCATTTTCTCTACTCAGTAGTAGCAGAGATGTTTAGAGATCAGAGATCAATATTCAGAGATTGGACAGGCAGCAACCTCAAATGACTGGTTCTATGTCAGAGTGCGCACGGTATGACTATTTTGAGACAACTCAGGAGCAAAATACAGTAAACAGCGGTTTCTCTTTCAAATAGTGGTTTATCTACAAGGAATATATACATACACATACTAGGCAAAGTCAGGCAATCAATCATCAAGTACAGCAGGGAAGCACAGAGAGAGAAAGACAGAGATGCCTTCACAGGACCTTTCTTATATATACAGCCTCTTAAAGTCGTATCAGCCCGAAAACCTTGCTGATACATTCCCTGCTTTATATCATTGTAGCAGCTCTTAAAGTATTTCTTTCATCACTGTGGTCAGCTCTTAAAGTATTTCCCTGACATTCTGCCTGAACGTCATTCCCTGAACCAAACCCAGTCAGTCACTTTGGATCCTCATTCAATCTTGGCATCTCTTTCTCTCCCAAAGAAGAACCTTTCACATATTTTGGCATCCCTAAAGGCCAAATTGAATAACTTAAGTAACAAGATAAAGGTTAAGTCCTTGACTTACAACCATTCAAAGTTACAACGGCACTGAAAAAAGTGACATGACCATTTTTCATAGGGTTACAGCATCCCCATGGTCACGAGATAAAAATCCGAATGCTTGGCAACCAGCCCATATTTATGACAGTTGCATGTCCCAGGGTCATGTGATCACCTTTTGCGACCTTCTGAGAAGCAAAGTTCAATGGGGAAGTCAGATTTACTTAACAATTGTGTTACTAATTGAACAACTGCAGTAACTCACTGAACAACAGGGTCAAGAAAAGTCCTAAAATGCTGCAAAAATCACTAACACTGTCTCACTTAGCAACAGAAATTTTGCACTCAATTGTGGTCCTAAGTCGAGGACTACCTATACTGCGTATTTTCGCTCAGATATCTGACCCTTTTTCAAGAAAGAGTGAGCAAGATAATCTTCCAAGGAAAACAGATGAACAGGAACTATTCTTTTTACCTAGCTTGACATGAACTTACAGAATTTATAGCAGAGCAGATAGAAATTCCCCAGAAAGCTTTTCAAAAGAGAATTATTTAAACTGTGGCTCTACTTGTGCCTTAAAACCTAGATGTTAATCAGGTTTAAAAATCGAGTTTTTTTGACAAGGCAAATAAAGAACAGGACTGGTATTTAGTACTTATAAAATAATCCTTTTGTATATAAGGCCATACATAATAGATGGTGACTCTCCAGAATAAAAGAAGTTTTCCCACTCCTGTTGACATGGTAACTCAAAATGTCATTTCCTATCACTTCTTCTTTGTTAATAATGCGATGGGAGAATGACAATGTACAATATTCACCTTAATATTAAATTAAATTCAGATTAGGGAGAGAACGCATTGTGCAATGTTCAGAAAAGAGTTAAATGCTTCAGAGCTTAGCTGCGTCTCCTAGTAAGGATAGAAGATTTATGCACAATGAATTTCCAATCACTGATCTTCACCAGCTGAGCTGTCACTCAAATTCTATGTATTTTGTATAGTTTTATCTCCCTGACTCCTTTCTTGTTGTGAACATATGCAAATAAAAAGCACATTCTTCTATCTATGGCAACTTTGAAAATCAGCTAAACTAAATATAGCCACGTACAGAACGAAGTAAGAATGTTTGCATTGAAGATTTGTGGTTCTTCTCTGCTTTTGTTTTCCCTCATTCTCTTACATGTGGTGGGAAAGATTATTTTCTGAGGAGGAAATAAAAGTAGAGAATATGGTAGCTAAATTCTGAGAATCTTTCTGTGTTCCAAGCATCACATTGCTAGATATATCGCACAGAAGGTGATTCAGCTGCTACAAAATGATAAGGAAAGTCTATGGAATTGGACCAGGGGTGGGTTCTAAATTTTTTTACTACTGGTTCTGTGGGCGTGGCTTATTTGTGGGCATGCCTTGATGGTCATGTGACAATTATTTAGGATTTAGCAGAGGTACTGGTCTACCAGGCTTTTAACTGCTTGCAGAGCTGTACCGATCTACCCATTTATTTTTTGCAGGCACTGGTCTACCCATTTATTTTTGCAGGCACTGATCTACTCATGTATTTTTGCAGGCACCGGTCTACCACCAAACTGCCTTTTACCACTGATCAGCTGTAGGGTGGCCCTTTGAAGCCCCACTGCAAGAGTTTAAACAGTTTTTCCTTCTAGCCCATCAGCTGAGACTCAGGAGGCAGCAATAGATTGGGGGTGGGGCCAAATAAAAGGTAAGAATAACGCGGGGGTGGGGAGGCACGGGGGGTGGGACATCATATTGTCACCGCTACCGGCTTGGGAGAACCGGGCCGAACCGGGAGGAACCCACCACTGATTCACAGGCTAAAACATATGAAAAATGATTACAGGAATTAGACATGTTTAGTCTAATGAAGAAAAGGACCAGGGGTGGCATGATAGCAGGGTTCCAATATCTAAGGGGCTGCCACCAAGAAGAAAGGGGTCAACCTATTCTCCAAAGCACCAGAAGGCAGGTTGCTAAGGAATGGATGGAAACTAATCAAGGAGAGAAGCAACCTGGAATTAAGGAGAAACTTCCTGACCGTGAGAACAATCGACCAATGGAACAGCTTGCCTTCAGAAGCTGTGGTGCCCCATCACTGGAGGATTTTAAGAAGAGCCTGGATGGCCACTTGTCTGAAATGGTATAGGGCAGGGGTGTCAAACTTGCATCGTCATGGCGGCATCACATGATGTATCACAACTTTTTCCCCTTTGCTAAACCAGGTGTGGGCGTGGCCAGCACATGATGCATCCGGCCCACGAGATTGACAGACCTGGTATAGGGTCTCCTCCCTGAGCAAGGCATTGGACTGTAAGACCGCCAAGATCCCTTCCAAATCTAATGTTCTATGAATGTGAATGGAAATTAAACCACTTTGCTTTTCTTATTTTATTGGTGTTTATTTATTTATCAAGATTATAGGGCCACCCATCTCACAAGCAGTGACTCGGCCCGATACCAAGTTAAACAACAGTAAGTATAAAAACAATCATAATAAAAATATTTAAAAAGCAGAAGACACAAGAGAGGATGAATGTTGGTCACAATAAGGGAGTTACCTCAAAATCTCACCAATCCCCTGGGACCCCAGGCCTGTTGATGTAATCAAATCTTGAGGGACTTCCAATACTTTAGCAGGGATGCAACTAACCTCCCTTCTGGGGTGGAGAAGATTCCATAAGGTGGACGCCACAGTAAAGAAAGTCCACCTCCTGGGACTCACTAATAGGTCTCTAACAGGTAAGTGGGCCTTCTCTGCGAGATCTGATGGAATAGATAGATATAATTATGAAACTCTTGAACTTACCCTAATGCACCCATATATGTTGAGTTATCTACCTTACACTGGAGAATCCATTTCGTTCACCACTCTTCCACCTTTCTGATTTCTCATTAAATGCCAAGATCATCGGAAGGGAATTATTCCCATAAGATTTTTTTTCAGGCCTAAGAAGCAGAAGAGGCAGCTAGCAAGGTTGTATGATGGATGGAGAAAAATAAAGAACATATTCCACCATCTTGAAAGGATCACATGACACCAAAATCCCAATGACAGAAAATCTAAAACAATTTCTCAGAATGAAATCTTCTGAAGAACATAAAAAGCTTATTTTAGCTTATTTTATTATGAAAAAATATAATATATTTTCGTAATATTATTTTCATAATAGTAATAATACCACTCTATAAAGCCCTGGTAAGACCATACCTAGAGTACTGCATCCAGTTTTGGTCACCACACTATAAAAAAGATGTTGAGACTCAAGAAAAACTGCAGAGAAGAGCACTTTTTGATGATTAGGGGACTGGAGGATAAAACATACGAAGAATGGTTACAGGAACTGGGCATGGCTAGTCTAGTGAAGAGAAGGACCAGTGGAGACATGATAGCAGTCTTCCAATATTTGAGGGGCTGCCACAGAGAGAAGGGGGTCAAGCTATTTTCCAAAGCACCCAAAGGCCAGACAAGGAATAATGGATGGAAATTGACCAAGGAGACATCCAACCTAGAAATGAGGACGACCTTTCTGACAGTGAGAACAATCAACCAATGGAACAGAAGTTACCTTCAGAAGTTGTGGGAGCTTCATCACTTGAGATTTTCAAGAAAAGATTGGACTGCCATTTGTCAGAAATGCTGTAGGGTCTCCTGCTTGAGTGGGGGGTTGGACTATGACCTATCTGTTAATAACTTTGAGGAAATCAGAAAAAAAAAAAGATTTTGGCATAAAATCGGCTGAATCCATACAATCTCTGGCAAAAGGATCATATCAAGACTAGGAAGAGACTCCAGATGGTTGGAGTCCCTGAAGATCTACTTCCAGTCCCAAATTAAGACCATTTTGGAAAAAGTGCAACATAATACTTGGAATAGCATTCCAAAAATAACAGATATCTGGACTGCTGCCTCCTCAGAGTGACCAATTTCAATCCAATAAAGCATCCGGTCTTCACACAATGTTCCAAGAGCTTTTAGAAAGAAAAAGATGGATTTCAAACTGAGATGGCCTTGAAAAAGCCCAGAGGCTGCCAAGCAGGAAAAAAAAACATAAACCAAGTTTGAAGGGTACAAAAAACAAGGATTCAAGGAAGAACATGGGAAAGGAAGACCTTTTACCAGGAGAAAAAGAGTACAAATAAATAAGTTGGGTATTTATATTCTGTCTAATTATTCTGAAGAACCTTACAAATCCTTGGTGCTTTCTGAGCTTGGCTGTTTTCTTGCAGAGGATTTCATTTCCTACCTAAATAGGTAACAACATCAGTGCCGTTGATTATGAGGGTTTGCTACCTTATATATAGTAGCTTATCTGCCAGTATTTGTTTATTTATTAATTATTTATTTCTATAACCTCCCATCTCCCATCTCTGACAAGTGATTCTGGGTGGGAAAACAGTCATAAAATTTGAGGAGGATGTGGTTTTCTTTTTGGTAGTTCCTTCATTAGAGTATTTTTCTACTCAATTGTTTGTCTGGTGTTAATCGCCGTTATCTGTTATCTGACAGTTCTGTTATCTGACAGTTGATTACTGGGAAGGATGTGTTATGAGCTATTTGATTTCTTCTGAGCTTTTTTATTGTCTCTTTTTGAATGATGTGTAAATGTGGTTCATCTCAACATATCTGATGGCTGATCTGTCATCTACAACTTCCGATGTAAGGACACTGTAACAGCCACAAAGGACAACAAACAGGAAGGCTAGTAAGAGTGAATTAATGAACACCAACTACCAGTAAGAAAACATTATAAAAACTCAGACTTACAACACATGGACAGACTCAACCATAGTTTCAACTGGGGAACAACTGTGAGCATCCTAGACAAAGCTACGTTGAAAAATGCTAGGGCAGTTTTGGCAAACCTTTTCAGCACCGCCGAAACGGGAGTGCACGCACACACACTTGCATGCCAGAAACTGGAAGAACAGCCACAGATGATCTTCCAGTTTCCGGCACACGCATGCACATGCGCACCAGCCAGCTGGTCTACGAGCATGCATGAGCGTCAGAAACCGGAAGACCAGGTGGCCGGTGCGCATGTGCATGCTGAAAACTTGAAGAGCAGCCACAGGGCATACGCACCAGGCAGTTTCTCTTCCGGTTTCTGGCACTCCCGCGCATGTAAAGACCAGCTGACTGGCGCACTGGAACCCAGAAGAGTAACACGCAACAGCTCACATGCCTGGAGAGATGGCTCTGCATGCCACTTCTGGCACATGTGCCATAGGTTCATCATCACAGTGCTAGGGGATACCTAGAAGCCTGGCATTCATACAATTATATTCCCCAGCATGCTGGCTAGGAATTCTGGGAGTTGAAGTCCACACATCTTGTTCTAATTTCAAAATGGCAGCTGGAGCTGCACTGAATTTTCCTACATGGAACCCATGCCATCCAGGGCAAACTGAATGGCACAAAAAAGATTTAATGCACTTATTTAAGGTTTTCCTTGGGCACATAACTACATCCCACCCTCCTCATCAAAACTAATTGCCAGACTAGAACTCCCAGCATTCAACTTGGTCAAACCAAAGCAAAGATTGATGGCGAGCTACGGTTTTAGAAGAAAAAACATTTCTTGACAGAAAAGAACATCAATATTCGCATTAGTTAATAAAACATAACTTCTGCCTGCCGTCCCAAAGCAGTAGCAAAATATAAAAGAGCAAAATCAGGCTTCAGCTAGTCCTCGACTTACAACCATTCATTTAGTGACATTTCAAAGTTGTAATGGAGCTGAAAAAAAGTGACTTATGACCATTTATCACAGTTACATCCACTGCAGTATCCCCACAGTCACATTATTAAAATTCGGATGCTTGGCAAACTGGTTCATATTTAAGACTATTCCAGAGTCCTGGGTCATGTGATCACCTTTTGCGACTTTCTGACAACAAAGTCACTGGAGAAGCCAGATTCACTTAACAACTACTGTATGATACTAACTTAACTGAAGTCCATCACTTCACAACCATAGCAGGAAAGTTCATGAAATGGGGCGAAACTCACGAAACAACTATCTCACTTAGCAACAGAAATTTTGGGCCCAATTACAATCATAGGATGAGGATTCACCTGTATTATCTTGATTTGCCCTGCCTTCCTGGAAATCCAGGACTGAACTTAAAACAGAAAGAAGATTCTACAGTTGCTTACCACATGGGGGCATTGAAAACATATGAGTTATTTAGCTCTTTTTAAACTCAAGGCATATTATATGATGTTGCTGTGGAAGGTTATTTATTTTATCCCATTTTATCTATGGAAAACGTGAACGATGCGAAATGCTGGAAAGAAAAACTATGTAGGGGAGAGAACTGAAGAAAACATACCGAGGTATTCGTCCTGCCCAGTACAAATAAATCATTTAATTCACGCACTAAAAGGACACACAGATGCAACAAAGCTGCCATGGTAAACTTCAAAATTTGAAAAGGGACTTGCTTGAATTTTCCACCTTTCAAATATATTAAGCTATACTACAATTCCTAAAATGCCTGGAAATTCTGGGAGTTATAGTCCATTCTGGGTATTATAGTCCAACACAGTTGGAAGGCATCAGGATGGAAAAAATTGCTCTGCGATGGATAATATTCTAAGAAACAAGTAAAATCACAAGTAAATCCAACAATTAAATGAGGGGGGAAAAGACATGAGAAAAATAACAAAATTTTAAGGACTCTCATAAAACAGAAGATGGGCAAAGAAAGAAAAAGGGAATTATGAGCGGGGATGGGATTCTACTGGTTTGGACCGGTTCGGGAGAACCGGTAGCTCTGACAATCAGCTGGGAGCGAACTGGTTCGTTCTGACAGATGGACCCGCCCGCCTGCCTCTGTGCTTTACTGACCTATATCTTCTCAGCTGATTCACGCGGCAGAGTGGATTGCTGTGCCTCAGCTGTGTTACTCCCCAGCAGTAACGCGGAAAGTAAGTTTTCGTAAAATTGTGCATGCACGTGCAGCGCGCGTCAGGCACGTGATCACCGAACAGGTTATTAAACCGCAGGATCCCATCACTGATTATGAGTATAATAATTTGTGCGCTTGCATTTTCAGTGCTGGGCGGACCAGTTGTTACAACCAGCAGCAGCCCCACCAGTGGGTGTATCTCCCTAGAGGATGGGACCCAGAACATTCCTTGCCTCCCCGCTCTGGTGGGTGGGGTAGATGTGACCGGCAAGAGACATTATGAAAATGATCATAAATCGCTTTTTTCGGTGCCATTGAAACTTTGACCGGTGAACTAAACGAATGATTGTTAAGTCGAGAACTACCTGTACATTGGAACTGTTCTTTGCCAAACGTTAAAAAAGATAAACGCACATTACGGTCACATCTTAAGCTGTTCAGCTGCTCTTTTCTGTTATCTTCTCAAACCCTTCAGCTTCTGAGGAAAGGAGAAGATAGGGGGGAGGGGGGGATGGAAAGAGCTCCAGTTCCTTGCACATGTGCCCTTCTGACCTCTGACGGTGTAGATCATCAGCAGTCAATGTGCCAGGAAGGCTGATGTGGAATGACAGGGGTCCCTCGCGGAAAGGAGCTGAATTGAAACATCACCCTTCCAATGGCAGAACGGTAAGGGGCTGTGATGTGAAAAGTGGGTCAAGGACAAATATGACAAGACGAGACCACACACACACATACACACACACTAAGTCAGAGCAGGAGAAAGAGACAAGAGCGAGCAGCAAGTCGGTCTTGGCTTTAAATCCCAGGTTGTCAAGAAAGGTCAACGTTCTCAGAAAACTCCTGCTGACAAGGATTTGGTAATACAACCTTGCAAATTAAGTCTGTAAATTACTCCGGCCTTCATCAGACAATCATGTTAAAACCTCAATGCTTTCGAAGGCTATTTTCTTTCAGGGCCTGCGAGCTGCACATAATGAAACATTTGGAAAATGGTGCACGTTGGCTTACTCTATCCATACTGAGGAGCATGGAAACCATTACTGGGAATTATAGGTGGTCCTCCAGTTACGACCGTAAGGGAGTCTCTGCCTATCATCGTAACTTGCGATGGTCACATGAACTGACCCGATTTTATAGATTGCTATGGGCCAGGTTTTGCAAAAAATGGAAATCCCATTTTTTTTCCCCATCAAAATGGTTGCAAAAATGTAGTCATGTGACAAACCTAACCTGGTTGCCAAATGCCCAAAATACAGTCATGTGACCATGGGGGGGGGAGACCTTTGTAACTATGAATCCAAGTTACAAGTATACCCCCACTCCCCAATGTAGCTATGTTGGAATGTTCAATAGTTGCTAAGCAACCGATACCAAGTCCAGGCCTACCTGTATTTGCTGCCACAAAACTAGAGGAAAGTGGGCAACACAAAAGTAGGAAATCGATCAAAAGCGAGGAAAATCCAGACTCTGATCTGCCATTTGCAATGGAAGAACCATATCATTTCTTGAGTAATGTAAAAGAAAGTTGTATGTATGGCTATGTTTTTCAACTCCACTGAAGTTTTATGAAATGCTGATACGGTTATTCTCGTGCCCCTACCAAGTCCCTTTCTTGTAAGGTACGAAGACTGAAAATGTACCGTATTTTTCAGAATATAAGATGCACCTTTCCCCCCCCCTAAAAGGGGGTGAGAATTTAGGTGCGTCTTATACATCTAATGTAGCCCCGCCCACCCACTGGCCCCCACCCTTTGGCCTCTGCCTCGCAGCAGTTACCTCCTTGCAAGGAAACAGCAAGAAAAAACAGCTCCTTTCAGCTTCAGCACAGCCTAATTAGCACAAGTTGATTGGATTGGCCTCCCGACTCTCAGCTGATTTGCTCTCAGCTGTTTTGTGCAGGGCTCTGCTGCTTGCTGCAAAGAGGTAAATTGCTGGAGCAGGTTTTTTTTTTCCTTGTGCTAATCAAGCTATGCTGAAACTGAAACTGAAAGTAAAGCAGGCTGTTTGCTGTAAGGAGGCAAAATTGCTCAGAGGCAGAGGCAGATTTGTTTTTCTTCTTTTCCTCATCAAAAAAGGTAAGTGCGTCTTATACTCCAGTGCGTCTTATACTCTGAAAAATACGGTTTTTCCAAGCAATCTTGGGGGGATTGTGGGGGGGATGATGGATATCTAAAGAAAAAGTTTGATCAGCATCTCTCAGACTCAGCTGCCATTGTCCTTACTCAAATCTTGCAAGACAATTATTTCTAGTTGAAGTACTGGAATGTCGCTTGAGGTATTTCAGACAAATCTTGAAAGGCCATGTTCAGAGAAAACATTTAAGGGAACATTAATGTTTTAAGATGAACGAAAACGCAGCCTAAGAGAAAAGGGCAGTTAAATGCATATCAAAATAAGCTATAATATCCAAACGCATAAAATTCTTACTCTAAGGTACAAGATGCAAGCGCAAAGAATGAAAAACTATTCAACTGATGAAAACTAGAAACAGACAACATGCTAAGACAAAAACCAACCTCCCTCCCAAACTATCTTTGGATGGATGGACCCAGCCTATGTCAACCATCCCAACTTACATGTACAGGTAGTCCTTGACTTATAACAGTTTGTTTTGTGACCATCAGAACTTACAATGGCACGGAAAAAAGTGACTTATGGACGTTTTTCACACTTACAATCATTGCAGCATCTCCATGGTCATGTGATCAAAATTAGATGCTTGGCAACCGACTCATATTTATGACGGATGCAGGGTTCCAGGGTCATGGAATCACCTTTTGCCACCTTCTGACAAACAAAATCAATGGGGAAGCCAGTTTCACGTTACTAACTGAACAACTGCAGTGATTCACTTAACAACAGCGGCAAGGGAGGCCGTAAAATGGGGCAAACTTCACTTAACAAATGTCTCAGTTAGCAACAGAAATGTTGGGCTCAATTGTCATCCTAAATCGAGGACAACCTGTACCATTTGAACAAATAAATCATAATGTGCTTTGTTTCAAAATTACCTCCAGTCAAACCAGATTTGGCTTCTATTTTAATTTGGCATACATTTTTTTTCAAACCATAATTGAGAATAAAGATATCTGGAGTGGCTACAAATCAAGAGAAAGTTGTCCATAAAACAGGAGCATCTTCTTTTTTTTTTTTTTTGCTTTCAAATTATATTTTAATTACAAAAGTAAGATCATGTTTAACAACAGTAATCTTATTTCATAAAGTATATTTACATAGTATTTATATCAGTCACTAAGTTCTTCCTCATCACTAAAATATGCACTTTTTTGATGCGTGGTCGTCTTGAATCAGATGTGGAGGGCTCACCAGCATTTTGAGTTGAACTTTGCTGTTCTTCAGTTTTGGCTTGCTGGAAAGCTATGGCTTGACTGAGACTATCAAGAGCAGGATCTTCACCCTCATCTTCATTTTCTTCTTCTTCTATTTCTTCTTCTGGTTCAATTACTTTCTTCCTTTTCTTTTTGTCTTTCTTTTTGGGAGGTTCACGCTCTCCTAGCATGTTTTTCGGACATGCATAACTTAAATGTCCTATTTCTTGTTTATTATTAAGTGCCCGAGAACAGTTTTGTGCTGGCTCTTTATCCAAGAACAAAATAAATGCAACTCCTTTACTTCTTCGTGTGTCTTTGTCTTTCATAATTGTAACTTTAACTATTTTCCCATATTTTGAAAAAATCGTGCCCGAAGGACGTCGCTCAGTTGGGTCCGAAGAAGACCATCGCTCTCCCTTCCTTTATTCCGCCGCGTCTCCACAAAAACAGCCCGGCTCTTCAAAAGTTAGGTGGTTCGGGCTGCTCAGATCTGGGATTGTTCCGTAGCTCAACAGAAGAGGTTGGGTGGTCTTCCTTGTTGGGCACCGAAGGGGGGGGGGGGATATGCCAGACAGCTCTTAACTGCACATACAGAAGAAAAACAGCAACTGCCGTCTTGCATTTGGTAATGTATTGGCCAATCAATCTGTCACACACTGGCAGGAAAACCCAGAGCAGAGGATCGTGGGGCCAAGAGAATGAGGCAAAGTTCATCACCTCCCCAGTGAACCGTGAAGGTCCCGGATGGACCATGTGCCAGGAAGGCCACTGAGCAGAAGCAGGTGGCACCTAATGTTGCGTACCAACATTCAGAGCCACTCAATTCTTCGCGCCGGTTGTCAGCTTGGAGTTTTGATTCCATTGGGTGTGTTACTTGGAACCCTGACACCCATCTTCCATTGCAGATTTTAATGGGATTCTCATCCTTTTAGAATCGAGCTTTTCGCAATTTTCAGAAAAAGCTCTTATCCCATAAGATCGAGACCTTCATTTATACCCTGCATTGAGCATGCATTGATTAAAAATGCATACACAACTTCTCTATCTGGAGAGCGGAGATCCTGCCCTTTTGCTACTTAAAGGAGGAGATGAAACTTTTTGACCCAAACTTGTCCAATTTTGCAGGTTTGGATGGGTTTTGCATTTGAGTTTCCAGTTGCCACTCGATAAAATTTAAAAAACAACAACAACAACAACCACCTGCCGTTTCTCAAGAAGGGGAAGTTGTGCAGAGTTACTGAAATGCCAACTTAAGCAAGATTTGTTTATTTATTGTTTATTTATTGGTTCGATTTATATGCCGCCCTTCTCCGGAGACTCAGGGCGGCTTACAATGCGATAAGCAATAGCCTTCATACTTTTGTATATACCTGCTTAGTAGGGCTTTTGCCCCCCCCCCCCAAACGGTGTTCTTTTTTATACAGAGTCAGCTTATTGCCCCCACAATCTGGGTCCTCATTTTACCTACCTCGAAAGGATGGAAGGCTGAGTCAACCTTGAACCTGGTGAGATTCAAACTTACAGTAATTGCAGGCAGTTGGTGCTACTTAACAGCACTTTAGTCTGCTGCGCCACCAAGGCTCTTTACCTTGATGGGAAATATAACCCGCTTTCCCTTGTGAATCGGGGTTTGTGATTCGGAAGCCAACTTCCCAAACGCACGCATATAATTGCCTTTTTTGGCCATCTGGCAAGCAGCCTCTAAAACAACTCCACTCCACATTTCATGACATGCAATGCAGTTTACTCTCTGCAAAATGTATATAGCGTCCAAGTTGAGGTTAAAATTATAGATGGCTCAGCCAATTGTAGAATAACAACCAGTTAGTTGCTTAGCGACTGTCCAATGTTATGATGGACTCTGAAAAAGGAACTCACAACCCAGATTCAACAGCCTGCCTCTACCCACGTCACGTGACTGTGTTTTGGGCACTGAGCCACCTAGCCTTCATTTACAGGTATTTGCAACATCTGGCAGTTTGTCAATTTATAACAATTTATTTATTTATTTTTTTACTGGAACCTGGCATTTATTTCCACTTTCCAGCAAAAAAAACAACAAAACAACCCATAGCAAACAATGGCTCTACTGAATGACCACCGAATTCGCTATAGGATTGCTGCATTCCCTGTACGATTGTGGCATTCTTTTAACAAATGCTGGGGGAAAAAAAGTTGTAAAATTAGGCACGGTTATGTGATCATCCATTTAATGACAGTCCATGACTTATGAGTGAAGTTGCGGGCTCAATCACAGTGATAGGTTGAGGACCTGTGGTGACACAGTGGTTAGAAGGCAGTACTGCAGGCTACTTCTGCTGACTGCCTGCAATTTGGCAGTTCGAATCTCACCAGGCTTCAGGTTGACTCAGCCTTCCGTCCTTCCGAGCTGGTAAAATGAGGATCCAGATTGTTGGGGACAATAGGCTGACTCTGTAAACCGCTTAGAGAGGGCTGTAAAAGCACTGTGAAGAGATATATAAGTGCTATTGCTATTACCTGTATCTCCACAGGGCCAGAAAAAAAAGACAAATATAAAATGGACAGCACTGAGCAACTTCATCACTGTCACGAGCAGGTGATAAGTGATTAATCTCGCGCACCGTAGTACAGGTAGTCTTCAACTTACAACAGTTCATTCAGTGACTGTTCAAAGTTACAATGGCACAGAAAAATGTAGACAACCAGCGGTAAAATCCAGCCGGATCTGTCTGGCTCACACGAACCGGTAGAGCCATTCCCACACCGGTAGCGAAAGTATGTAGATTTCACCGCTGCTTACGACCGTTTTTCACCTTTACGTCCATTGCAGCATCCCCATGGTCACTTGATCAAAATTCGGATGCTTGGCAACTGGTTCACATTTATGATGGTGGCAGTGTCCTGGGGTCATGTGATCCCCTTTTGTGACTTTCTGACAAGCAAAGTCAAAGGGAAGCCAGATTCACTTAACAATTGTGGCAAGAAAGGTCATTTAAAAAGTCAAAACTCACTTAATAACTGTCTTGCTTAGCAATTTGGGGTCAATTGTGGACGCAATTTGAGGACTACCTGGAATTAATTTGTGAATAGTGATAACTATCTTCTAAGAGTATTTCAAGAGCCTGAGTGGCGTAGGAGGCTAATGCCTCCTACTAAGGCAGCATTTAACATCCAGCTGCCTGCAATTATTGCAAGTTCGAATCTCACCAGGCTCAAGGTCGACTCAGCCTTCCACCCTTTCTAAGGTGGGTAAAATGAGGACCCGGTTTATGGGGGCAATAAGCTGACTTTGTGTAATAAAAATATACAAAAGTATGAAGGCTATTGCTTAACGCATTGTAAGCCGCCCTGAGTCTCCGGAGAAGGGCGGCATATAAATAAAATTTAAAAAAAAGGAAAAAGAGACCCTTACAATTTTGCTAATTATACCAAATGAGGGGTCCTTGGTGCTCTCTGAGCCTACTTGTTTTCTTGCAAACGTTTGATTACCCTAACTATGTAACATCATCAGTCTAGACTAGCACTGATGATGTTACCTAGTCGGGTAATGAAACATCTGCAAGAAAACAAGCGGGCTCAGAGAGCTCCCAGGACGCCTCATTTCAACCTTGAGTTACAAATATTCTCCATTATTGGTATCCCCAAACTGCCTACATTTGACCTGCTGTGTGTGTGTGCGCTGATATTCACTATGATGCTCAAATATTTATTGTCACGGTAAGAAGTTATGATGACAAAATTACGCTAGTATGGAAAGTATCGTATCACTGGTGCATATGACATGGAATCAAAAACTCAGCCAGGTTTCGCAAGAGAGGCAAAACAAGCACCAAATATTTTTTTTTATCTTAAATTAAGAAGAGTACCAAGCAGTAACTGATTCCCCCCGGCCCCCCTTCCTGGAGCTAAATAGCTAAACTGATTCCCTGAAATCAATGTCACTGCAAATGATTAGAAATGTCATGACGGATGGGAAATTCAGGGCATCAGAATTTTTATACGTATAAACAGTTTTCTACCGAGATAATCTGTGATTCAATAACAATCTAGACCAAGTAATTTGGATTTGGCACGAGGCCAGCATCTCTCTGCTCTTCATTAAATAAGTGCAATTTTTTTTTTTTTTTACCCATGCTTTAAAGTTGCAGTAACTTTAAGTGAATTATATCCACACCTATTTTTCCAAATTATCTGGAACCCTGAAAAATACCATGATGCATTGCCTTCCCAGGACAAAAAGCACTTGAACTAATTTTAAAACACCTGCAGCCACATTTAAAGGCAACCGTAATAAAACCCAAACTGCCCACGAAGCAATTTAAAAATGGGTCTTGTCCTTGCATTATTTACCACTGAAACCGATGAAAGAAAATGCAAAATTTACAAAGCGTTGTCACCCAGTTTGTGGATGAAACATAGCTCAACTTCTCTTTTCTCATCTATCATAACAGATAAATTTGCTGAAGAGATAGTTCTGCTGATGTTCCAAATCAATGCCTAGAGGTACAATTGGAGAGAGAGACTGAAACTTAAATCAGAAAGCCAGCGAGCGGCCTGCTGAAGAAGCAGAATTAATTCAATCCAATTAATTCAATGTAATATAGCTGCCCGCTCCAGAAGACTCAGGGAAGCTCACACAATCCATTAAAAAAAAAGTAAACAACTAAACACAAGCAGCTTGGATTAAAATAATTACAGGTAGTCCTTGACTTACGACCACAATTGAGCCCACAATTTATGTTGCTGAGTGAGACGTTTGTTGTCATGTCCCTGTCGGAGCCTGAATCTGCAGAGGAAGAGGAGAGGGAGCTGGAGTCGAGGGAGATCGAGGGGGCGGCTTCCTTGGAATGTGGGGAGGAGCAGGCCAAGGCAGCCCAGGGCCCCTCAGGATTGGGATTGGGATTGGGATTGGAACGGCTTGTTAGCAGGGAGGAATGGGAGAAGGATAACCAAGAGAGGGCAAGCAGTGGAAATGAGGAGCAACGGAGCTCAGGTGATGCAAGGAGCGCCCCCTCTTGATCCCCGAGTACAGAGAGTGGAGAGAAGACAGGAACAGCGCAGGCCGACCCGATGACTCGGGAGGAGAACGTCCCGCTTCTCTTCACAAGGCACACCTGGGGACTGAGATTTAAGGAGATACTCATCCCTGACTTCATGGACTCATTCCCTACTTCGTGGACATTGTTCCCCACTTGTGGACACATTCTTTGTTCCTTGGTTTGCGGACTCATTGTTTGTTCCTTGGTTCATGGATTCATTTCCCAGTTCTCTTTTTTTGCTGGACTGGGCGCAGCCAGAGGCTGCGGGGTGTGCGTGCTTTGCGATGGCACTTGCCAAGGGCGTTTGGGGGAAATTTTGGAGCATTAAAAGGGAGTTTGAACTCTCAGCTGGCTGTGTGACCTTCGTGCCTGGTCCTGGGTCGTCATGTTTGTTAAGCAAGTTTTGCTCCATGTTGCGATTTTTTTCTTGCCACCTGAATCACTGCAGATGTTAAGATAGTAACATGGTTATTAAGTGAATCTGGCTTCCCCATTGACTTTGCTTGTCAGAAGGTCGCAAAAGGGGGATCCCCTGACCCCGGGACAATGCAACTGTCATAAATATGAATCAGTTGCCAAGTGTCTGAATTTTGATCGCATGACCCTGGGGATGCTGAAATAATTGTAAGTGTGAAACGGTCATAAGTCACTTTTTTCAGTGCTGTTGCAAGTTACTTCGAACAGTAACTAAACAAAGTCGTAAATTGTAAGTAAGTTGTAAGGCGAGGACTACCTATAGAGGTAGTTCTCAACCGCCGATCGTAACTGAGCACGGAATTAGGGTTGTAAGTCTGGCAGTCCTTAAGTGGGTCATTATGTAACTGGTTGAAGACTATTAGTAAATTCGCCCGAACCAGCTGAATACCAACACTGGTGCCGGCCTGTTACTCATGTGAATGGAGCTGCTTGTGTGCTGGCTCACCTCTCATGGGGCCCAGTTCCAAATAGGCCATGATCCTGTAGTGGGCTGCAGTCCGGGGACTGGGGGACCCCTGCCCTAGATGCATCATGTAGGCCCTTTTAGCAAAGTAGCCAAGATTCAAGGAAAAAAATCAGTCTGGATCACAGCCACTATACAAGTTCTAAAGATACCCCAAACAATAACTCTCTTCCTTTGGGAAAAACATGATCCAACCCATAACACCATTTCCTCAGTTAGCCCACCCACCAACTTGCTAATATCATGCACACTGTTTGGTCTGGACCGAGTTTTCAACTTCTTACAGCCCATTGCATATTATGGAAATTCGTTTAGACGAGCAATGCCAGATTTGGAATATACAAGAAGAAGAAATCAATTCATCATAATTGCTTGCATTTAGGGCCGTGACGATTAATCCAAGTCCATGTATTCACATATTTGTGCCTTGTGAAAAGCAACGATCTTCAACAAGATTGCCAAGACAACCCAGGAATATAACATTCTTAAAGCTTCTCTCTGTGTGGATTTCTCCTTAATACTGGCAGGCAAAATGCTCATTATTGTATGCAACGATACTTACTATATATGGAATTTCAATAATATTTTTCCAACATAACTTGATAAAATATGCATGCTTCCTCAAACATACGCATTCTGAATTCCGATTCAAGAAATACTGTATTTGGATATGCGAGTTGTTAGAATAAACTGTACATAATTTCATGTTGGTGGTCGCATCATTTTGCCTGGAAAAAAAAAACCCAACCCAACCCAACCCAACCCAACCCAACCCAACCCAACCCAACCCAAACCAAACCAAACCAAACCAAATCTTTACCAGATTTCTTTTACAATCCATTAATGTTCAACGCAAACGGCAATGATCTTTTTTTTTTAGGTTTTTTTATTCCACTTTCTTTATTTTTATGAATAATGTCAAGGCATCGTATATACCTAATACTCCTCCCTCCTCTTATTTTCACCACAACAACAAACCTGTGAGGTGAGAGTTGGGCCAAGAGAAAATGGCTGGCACAAAGTCATTCAGCTGGCTGTCATGGCTAAGACAGGACTAGAATTCACAATCTCCTGGTAATTGGCCCCAAATCACACACACACAGCTTCCATGTCTAAAGCAGAACTAGAATTTATGGTCTTCCAATTGCTAGCCTGGTAACTTAACCACTAGACAAGGGGTCCTCAACTCCTGGTCCATGGACTGGCACCAGGCCACGGCATGCCAGAAACCGGGCCACACAAACAAGCGAAGCCCCATTTGCAAGATGCAGGCAGCATGCGAAACCATGCCGCCCTCCAGTCCGCGGAAAAACTTATCTCCATGGAACCAGTCCCTGGTGCCCAAAAGATTGGGGACCGCTGCACTAGATCATAGTGGCTTCACACCAGTGGTGAAATCCAAATTTTTTTACTACCGGTTCTGTGAGCGTGGTGTGGCTTGGTGGGCGTGGCTTGGTGGGCATGGCAGGGGAAGGATACTGCAAAATCTCCATTCCCACCCTACTCCTGGGGGAAGGATATTGCAAAATCTCCATTCCCACCCCACTCTGGGGCCAGCCAAAGGTGGTATTTGCCGGTTCTCTGAACTACTCAAAATTTCCGCTACCGGTTCTCCAGAACCTGTCAGAACCTACTGGATTTCACCCCTGCTTCACACATGTCATGGCGTCAGGCAAACGACACCAATGTATAAATGATACAATTTACATAGTTCCCAATTTTACAATGATGGTCCTGCAGATACCTAGGGATGTTTAATTGGAAAGTTAAAATGACTGAATCCAAGTCAAATTTTGTTCTGAGCACAGACCACTGCAACGTTCCAATGGAATGTATTTTGTGTGAGGCTCTTTTCCTCAGAGTTCAAAACAAATAATTCATTATATTCATATGAATATAATTATGGCTGTCGATCGTCTTTACAATTATAGGCAATGTGTCTCAGAATACCAGCTGTTTAGAAACAACCATGAAAGGAAGACAGTGTTTACGAGCTCTGTTGATTTTCAACAGGGATCTGAATGGGTGTGGTAGAAGCTGAAGTACTAAGGTCTTTTACCTCATTAGAAGAACTCTTATTTTCCAATGCTTGGGCAAAACAGGTAACTTATGCAGGGGTGGGCTTCAAAAATTTTAGCAAGGTGTTGTCTACCCGGTTGCCGGGTGGGGGTGGCCATGGTGGGCGTGACCTAGTTGGCCTCCTACACCACAGGGGGGGGCGCGTTTTTGTCCTCCCCGGGCTCCAGAGGTTTTCCTTGAGCCTCCGGGAGGGCAAAAATGGCCTTCCCAGGCTCCGGAGGCCCTCGGGAGGCTGGGAACGGGCCCATTTCCGGCCTTCCCGAACGTCCGGTCAGCCCGTTTAAGGCCTTCCTGAGCCTTCGTGCGTGCGGTGCGCGGTGCGTTTACAAACTGCATCCAAAATGGGCCACGTGGGGACTTCTGGAAGGGGACGGGTGGGCGGGGCCAGCCAGGAGTGGGATTTGGGGAGTCTCCAAACTGCACAGAATCTCCTGAACCCCTGCGAACCCCCAGCAGCCCACCCCGAACTTATGCAATTGAACCAAGCATGATGATGACGATAAAGCTTTCTAGAGATTAGAAATCACAGCAAATGTAAATTCCAGATTCTATTTTCTGAAAGGCCATTGCAATTTTACCTTACTTTACTACAGAAATAAATTTATGTATGTATGTATGTATGTATGTATGTATGTATGTATTTATTTATTGGTTCAATTTATATGCCGCCCTTCTCCGGAGACTCAGGGCAGTTTACAATGTGTTAAGCAATAGCCTTCATACTTTTGTATATACCTGCTTAGTAGGGCTTTCGGGGGGCCCTAAGTGGTGTTCTTTTTTATACAAAGTCAGCTTATTGCCCCCACAATCCGGGTCCTCATTTTACCTACCTCGAAAGAATGGAAGGCTGAGTCAACCTTCAGCCTGGTGAGATTCAAACTTGCAGTAATTGCAGGCAGCTGGTGCTACTTAACAGCACTTTAACCTG
Source organism: Ptyas mucosa (assembly GCA_012654045.1). Taxonomy (NCBI): domain Eukaryota; kingdom Metazoa; phylum Chordata; class Lepidosauria; order Squamata; family Colubridae; genus Ptyas; species Ptyas mucosa. Next base: position 6,862,174 of record WNWU01000031.1, read on the forward strand.
CTGCGCCACCAAGGCTCTTTTTATTTCTTTTTATTTATTACATATAATTTGCAAACTCCTTTATCACCGGACTCCATGCCAAGGATCTGTGAGGTTGATCAGTAACAAAATATCCAAAGTAACAATAAGTCATCAAAATGGAATAAGAAAAAACTTTAGAGATAAAAATCAGAAACTGAAATGGAAGATGCAAAAACCAACAGGGTTTTATCAGAAGAAATATTTAGGCAGGGATTTGGAAGAAAACTGAGAACTAAACTTCACAGTATTCAAATACAGAGCATATAGCTGTTTTCTTTTTTCTTTGCTTTACACTAAATTATTTAATTTTCAATTGCATTTACAGTTCACTGCGGTATCCATGCAAGCTTCACCAATTGCAATTTTGCAGCCACAACCTTTGAAGACAGGATGAGAGAGAATAAATATGGAATAACCACTCCAACATTTTATTACAGATAGTCTTTGAGTTACAACAGTTCATGTAGTGATTGTTCAAAGTTACAACGGCACCGAAAACAGTGACATATGACCATTTTTTTCACACTTATGACCATTTTAGCATCCTCATGATCACATGATCAAAAATCCAGACCCTTGGCAATTGGTTCATATTTAGGATGGTTGCAGTGTCCTGGGGTCATGTGATCAGCTTTTGCACCCTTCTGACAAGCCAAGTCAACGGGGAAGCCAGATTCGCTTAAAAATCATGTTACTAACTTAATAAATGCAATGATTCACTGAACAACTGTGGCAAAAAAAGTCATAAAATGGGGCAAAACTGAAATGACATACGACTATTTTTCACACGACCGTTACAGCATCCCCATGGTCATGTGATCAAGGTTCATATTTATGATGGTTGTAGCCTCCTGGGGGGGTGTCACATGATCTAATGGTGGTATTCAGCCGGTTCTATCCGGTTCGGGCGAACCAGTAGCGGCAGCTGCAGGAGGCTCCGGCTCCCCCATCCAGATGTCATCATGTCCCCTTTTTGACACTCTGCGCATGAGCAGAAGGTCCTGCGCATGCACAGAGACTTGCACGCTTGCATTTGCGAACTGGTAGCGAAGGTAAGTGAATACCAGCCCTGACACAATCCTCTTTTGCGACCTTCTGAGAAGCAAAGTCAATGGGGAACGCAGATCCACTTAACTGTGTTACTCATTTAACAACCGCAGTGATTCGCTTAACGACCGTGGCAAGAAAGGTTGTGAAAAGGGCGCGAAGTTCACTTAACAAGGGACTCACTTAACAGCAGAAATTTTAAGCTCAATTGTGCTTGTGGATAAAGGACTATCTATATCAGTGGTGGGATTCAGCCGGTTCTATCCGGTTCGGGCAAACCGGTAGTGGTGACTGCGGTATGCTCTACCCACCCGCCCAGATGTACTGCGCGAGCACTGTAACCTTGTTGCTGGTATCCTTAAGATTTATATTGACTGTTTCCCTATGACTATCATTAAGTATTGTACCTTATGATTCTGGACGAATGTATCTTTTCTTTTATGTATACCGAGAGGGTATGCACCAAGACAACTTCCTTGTGTGTCCAATCATACTTGGCCAATATTCTATTCTATTCTATTCTATTCTATTCTATTCTATTCTATTCTATTCTCTCACATTTGCAAACTGGTAGGGAAGGTAAGTGAATCCCACCTCTGATCTGTAGGCTAAAACTCCCCAGATACGTGCAGGAAACACTGAAGGTACTTAAAGGAATCATTTCAAAGAGCCCAACTACAGAAAGGAAAATATCCAGCAATGGGTTGCAGAACTACAACAATAAGGTAAGGAGAAGCCATTTCTTTAGACAGCTCATTGTTAAAGAGACAAACAGCAACAAAAGCAATTCGGCTCGGCTTCAAAGTGGATATGAGCTATTAATGGACAAAGTGGGATGTGTGTGCATTTGCTAGCCTCATAAAAGTCCCCACTTCCAGTGTGAGATAAAACCCAAGAGGCATCCTTTCCCCCTTGAGAGGAATCATGTCCTCTTTGCATTTAAAGAAAGCTGAACACCGCTGGGTTCATTATTTTTTAGCATCAGAGAGAAACGGGCTAAAAGAATTTAATTTAAAGAGCAGGGGGAAGAGAGAGAGAAAGAGAGAGAGAGAGAGAGAGAAGTGGAGGAAGTGAGATTAAAACAATCATCTTGCGGTTGAAAATAGAGAGAGAAAGAAAAAAAGAAAGAAAACGGAAAAATACTTTCCTTTTCATGATCTCCTTTTGTACTGTGCAAAGTATATTCTGGACAATGAAGATTAAGAAAGCACTAAGAGAAAGAAACCTGAATAAAATAGCCATCCCAAAAAGCTGAATTCCCAATATCCGCAACTACACACAGACACACACACACACACACATATCCTCTTTAAGTATACATAAATATTAATTCATAAGAATATTTCAATGGCAAGCAGGCACTTTTTTAAAACTGTGCAAACTGAGGGATCTCACGGGCTAAAGGTGTAAAACAGAATCATCCAAACCGCACAGCTTGGCGCTAACACAGTTGCGTGCAAAAAAAATAAATAAATCTGTTTTTTGAAAAGTTATGAGGTACGGGGAGTGGGCTGAATAAGCAATAGAAACAGTGACCTCAATAGGTGCTCTATTTTATTTATTTATTCCTTTATCACATGTACGTACATCCGCCACAATTGAAGAAACCCTTGGGGGCGGCTTCAATTAAGTACAGCCAAAACAGAAACATAGAAGTGAAAAAGAAATCCATGGTAGAGTTCGTATTTCAATAAAACTGTGAAACATTTCATAAGAGCAGGGATCTCCAACCTCCAGTCTGTGGACTGACACTGGTCCACGGCATGCCAGAAACTCAGCGCAAAGAAGCGAAGCCCCAGCCACGGGATGCAAGCAGCACCCGAAACTACGTCCCCTCCAGTCCACGGAAAAACCGCTCTCTGCTGCCCAAAAGGTTGGAGACCATTGTCATACAGCAACACCAATTGTTTCACTATTCTCAACAACAAGCAATGACCCTTGGGAATCAGAAATGCTATGTTTCACTTGGAGGACAATAGGACGAACTGAATTTGGGTTATTTCTATCAGTGCAACGCGTTTTTTAATTCAGAGACCAAAGAGGCAGTGATGGGATTCAGCTGGTTCGGGCTGGTTCAGGCGAACCGATAGTTAAATTGCTGGGTGGCACATCCCCGCCCCTCCCCACCCCTTCCAAGAGTCTCGACGTGTCCCATTTTGGCTCCAGGAGGCTTCAGGAAGGCCTCCTAGGCCCAAATGGGGCACGAAGGGTGACGTGTAACCCCTGTGGTCCATTTTTGCTCGCAGGGGGGCGCAGGAGGACGAGTGTTGCCTATCACATTCCCTTGACCATGCCCACTATGGCCATGCCCACCCAGATGGTCATTAGGGCAGAGAACCAGTTGTTAAATTATTTGAATCCCACCACTGCAAAGAAGACAGGAAGAATCATCAACCATCAGCCAACTTGAAGCTGTAGCTTAACAGACTCTGCCATTTTTTTATGGGCGTAATCTCAACTGTGTACGAAATGACAAGGCTGGGCCTGAGGGAGGGGTCAAACACATCATCAGTCTCTCCTCCCTTTGCTCCCACAAGAGATCTAAGTCCAGCCCACCTTGAATTCCCTTGATTCTTATCTACTGCCTATTCGCTTTGACTGTTAGTAGTTCAGATTCTTGTAGAGAGCTTCTGCTTGCAATAAACCTTTATATTAATTTGAACTGCCTGGACTTTCTGATATTCCCATGCTAGACACAAAACTGGCCTTTACCGGTTCAGTGTCCCACCAGCAAAATGGAAGCCTAGATATTGCCGTGATTTCTTTGGCACGCCAAAATCTTACGGCATTTCCCAAGATCTCTGCCACACATTTTCCAAGCTCATTTTTAGGTACTTGCTTAGACCCCACCTGACCCTTAACCCCAGATGGCCGCCATCAAAGTTAAAACAATAACAATGACCAAAAGGAAGATGTACTTTGACCTGTATAATTGAAATGCCTAACAAGGAAAATGAGAACTCTCTCTGGATTCTAAGTGAACAATCACGCCTCCTCATTTACAAGACTGGGCACTAATTCATCTCATCTTCAGTTTGATAGGTGAGAAATAAATATACCCAGGGAAACAAAAACAGGGGCTGATTTAAAAAAAGAGCAGAGGAAGGAAGTGAAAACACTGTACCTTCTCTCAGGGGTGGGCTTCAAAAATTTCAGCAACGGGTTCTCTGCCCGGTTGCTGGGTGGGCGCGGCCATGGTGGGCATGCCCTAGTCGGCCTCCTGTACCATGGTCGGGAGGCGTTTTCGCCTTCCCCAGCTCTGGAGGCTTTCCTCAAGCCTCTGAGAGAGCAAAAACTACATCCCCTGGGCTCCGGAGGCACTCCGGAGGCTGGAAGTGGCCCGTTTCCGGCCTTCCAAAACTTCCGGGAGGCCCGTTTTTCTCCCCCCCCCCCACAAGTCTTTGCGTGGGCCCTGCACTTACCTCGCATCCAAAACAGGCCACATGGAGACTCCTGGGAGGGAAGGGGCAGGGTGGGCGGGGCCAGCCAGGGGTGGGATTTGAAGGTTCTCTGAACCAGCCATAATGTTAGCTACGGGTTCTCCCGAACCCGGGCGAACCTGTAGCAGCACACCCCTGCCTGCCCCTCAGGACACCAGATAATAGTTTAATTCTTCCATTGGTTAGAGAAATATGAGTTCCCCAACCTTTCCGGCTTTGCAGACAGGGGAGAGGGGATGATTCTGCGCAGGCAGTGAGCAAGTGAGCACCCGCATGCAGCTCCATTTGCACAAGTGGCTGCTTGCACAAGTGGGGATGTATGCAAATGCATTCACCTGCCACTTCCGCAGCCTAGTTCCAAATGGCTCAAGGCCCGGTAGTGGGCCGTGCCCCAGGGTTGGCGACCCTTGTCCTATACCAGGGTTGTCAAACTCGATTTTATTGACGGCCACATCAGGGTTGTGTTTGACCTCAGGGGGCCAGGGTGGCCAGCTTGACATCACTCGTGTCCGGGGCGCCAATGGCAACCCGAGCGCTCTGCCAGCAAAAACGGGCTCCCGATGTTCGTTTTCAGCTGGGATGGCCTCCTGCAATCATCTGCCAGTGAAAACATGGCCCCCCAGAGCTCCGTTTTCGCTGGCAGAGGCACTGTGGGCCAGTCATTCATTGTTTCCAGGGTGGCCCTGCAAGCCAGATCTAAGCACTCCATGGGCCGCATCTGAACCACGGGCCTTGAATTTGACACCCGTCCTATACCATTCTGGACAAATGGCTCTCCAATCTCTTCTTAAAAACCTCCAGTTTTGGAGCACCCACAACTTCTGGAGGCAAGACTTTCCACTGATTAATTATTCTAACGGTCAGGAAATTTCTCCTTAGTTCTAGGTTGCTTTTCTCTCCTTGATTAGTTTCCATCCATTGCTTCTTATCCTACCTTCAGGAGCTTTGAAGAATAGGTTGAGCCCCTTGTGGCAGTTCCTTAAATATCGGAAGACTGTTATCACGTCACATCTAATCTTTGATTGGGAGCTGCCCATGTAAAGGGTTATTTGAGGAATGCACAGTTATATAAATGTTTTAAATAAATAAAATAAGCATGCATATTTCAATTTTGTTATGGATTACCTGGAAAGAACTGCTCGCAGGAGTGGGTTCTAATTTTTTTTACTACCGGTTCTGTGGGCGTGGCTTATTTTGTGGGCGTGCCTTGATGGTCATGTGACAATTATTTAGGATTTAGCAGAGGTACTGGTCTACCAGGCTTTTAACTGCTTGCAGAGCTCTACCGATCTACCCATTTATTTTTTGCAGGCACTGATCTACTCATGTATTTTTGCAGGCACCAGTCTACTCATTTGTTTTCTTTTAACACTGATCAGCTGTAGGGTGGCCCTTTGAAACCCCAGGGCAAGAGTTTAAACAGTTTTTTTCCCTCTAGCCATCAGCTGGGACTCAGGAGGCAGCATTAGATTCGGGGTGGGGCCAAATAAAAGGTAAGAATAACGGTGGGGGGCGCCAGGGGATGGGGGAACAGAACCGGTTCGGTGACGTCATATCGTCACCAGTACCGGCTCAGGAGAACTGGGAGAAACCCACCACTGACTGCTCAGTACATGGAATGGTCCTTAGACAAAATATCTTGTAAATCCTTAATAAGAGAAATTATTAACAACAGGGTTTTTTTTCAAACTTTCACACAAACTTGGTGAAGAAGCAAAAAGATGCTGGGGTTCTTTCAAGAAATCCATTTATTAAATGTAAAGCAATCTTTTTTTTTTTTTTTTTTTGCAGACTTGTTCCAATATCTCAAAAAAAAAAAAAAAAAGTAGCATCTTTAACGAACAGCAGAAAAGGGCTGACCTCACACAAAGTTCAAAGCAATGCTTCCAAATCATGATCAAAGTATGCGCAGCCCTAATAAGTCAAGGCGTCCTCTCTCTTCTTATATGGGCTACGAGAACTGAACATGCTTTTCAAATTCAAAATTAAAAGCCACGCTTTCACAACTACTTGTGCTGCAGCAGCATCTCCCTCCTCTTATTCCTTATAGCCGATTTCCTGCGGGTGTGTTCAATCAACCCCTACATCGGGATCTTTTTCCAATTATTAAAAAGGACAGAAATATCGCACCATTGTTGTCGCTGTCTTTACGGCGATGAATGTATTGCTAAATTAATATCTCAGCCCCTTATTAAATGGCTGAACAGCAGGTCACAAATCTTCCTTCGATCGAATGCAAATCCCAAAATATCTGGATGACTTTATGACTTAAAATAATTGCTACATATGTTTGTACAAGAATTTCCACGCCTAGAAGTAAGAGAATTCATGGTGTGCGGAGAACTAGCTAGAAGTGAAATCCAGCTGGCATGACTCCATCCTTCCATATCATGTGGTCAGTCATTCCAGGAAGTACTGGAGAAATCTCTCAGTTCAAAAAAGAAAAAGAAAAGAAAAACCACAGCACTGGCTTAAGTGCATCAGACTTTAATGGGTTTTAACAAAACCAAGACATTCCCTTATCCGCTCTGTCAAAAAAGAAATAGCACAATCCCTATCAAGTGTGGCATTTTCAATGCATTTTTAAAAAGAGACCTTACAAAAGGTATCAGACTGAAAAAAAGGAAAAAAAAAAAGACTTGGCAAAGCAGGCGTAGAATGAAGACGACTTTCAAAGGAGAAGTTCTTCTATTGTAGCAATGATTCACTCAGATCCTCTACCAATAGGGGTGAATTATTAACAGTCCTAGCATATGGCAGTTATTAATAAAAGACTGAGGCCATAATTTCACCCCATCTTCCTCCAAACCCATTCAAGAATTCTCTGGTATATTAAAGATGATCATAGTTTGGACACATTATATGGAGACCCACCATCCTTGAGAAGCCTTGAACGCTGGGAATGATGGAAAGGAACAAGGACTTGTTTATAGTGGTGATGGGTATATTTTTAGGAGGCTGGTGACACCTCAGAATTACAGAGTTTGAAGCAATGGTGAAATGTAAAAATTGTTACTACCGGTTATGTGGGCGTGGTCTGGTGGGGGAGGGGGACGTAATGTGACTGGGTGGGTATGGCCAACTTTTTTTTTTAACTTTTAAAATCATTTTTTCTATAACCTCTTCGGCCAAAGAGGTTGTAGAAAAAATGCTTTAAAAAATTTTTTTAAAAAGCCTCTGATGATTGCATGGCTCAGCTGGGGGTGGGGGGGGGGGGGGAAGGCAGGGATTTTTGCTACCGGTTCTCCGAACCACGCGCCGGCATCGCTACCGGATTGGGCGATCCAGTCCGAACCGGGAGCATCTCACCCCTGGTTTGAAGGGACTTTGGAGGTTTTCTAATCCAGCCTCCTGCTTAAAGAGGAAACCCTATACTATTTCAGTCGCCCACAACTTCTGTAGGCAAGCCATTCCACTGATTGTTCTAATCAGAGATGGGTTTCACATACTTTTACCACTGGTTAGTCGCGCACCAAAAATGTGTGCGCGCATCTTCCATGCATGCAACCGGCCTTCCATGTATGCCCTTTGCTCGTGCACATGGATTGCACGCATACACACGGCTTAGAAAATGTGGCTAAATAGGATGACTTAGCTCCAGGCCAGGGGGGTGGGCCCACCCCACCCGCAGTTGGCCACTACCGGTTCGACCAAACTGGTCCAAACCGGTTGAATCTCACCACTAATTCTGTCAGGAAATTTTTCCTTAGCTCTAGGTTGCTTCTTCTCCTCATTCTGGAAAATGTGGTCAAAAAGAGTTAATACTAACTTAAAGGAACATAATCAATCCACCCATCCATCAATATTATGAACACTTAAGCTTCTCTTAAGTTCATCACACTTGAATTAGTCCTTTTGTCCGGTTTCACCAAGTTTCCTCACCTACAGGAAAGATTGGTTTTCAAAATAACTTGAATAAGAGAGCCAGTTTAGACTAGTGGTTAAGGCATCAGGCTAGAACGGAGAAAAATGTGAGTTCTAATCCTTCTTTAGCCATGAAAGTTAGTGGGGTGACCTTGAGCCAGTCATTCCCTCTCAGTCCGATTTACCTCACAGGGTTGTTGCTGGGGGGAAATAGAAGGAGGAAGATGTGTTGGATACGTCCGCTGCCTTTAGTTATTTGTAAAAATAATAAAGATGGGATGTAAATAAATAAAACAATTTGACTTAAATAATGTTTTTCATCAATCAAGACTTCCATAAACTGGATTAAACAAGATATAACTCAGATTTATGCTATGTTATTGATGTTAAAACAGAGAGCAGGATCTCGACTCACAACTTTCTGACTCTCTTACCTATTCGGTTATCCGTTAAAAATGGAGAGCAAGGCCCAGCCCAGGAATGACTAGGATAGTGATGGCTAACCTTTTTGCCATTGCATGCCAAAAGCGGGGGGAGAACACGGGGGGGGGGGGGTGAGGTCACGCGCGCATGTGCCCACACCCATAATTCTATACACCCCACCCCCCCGTGCCTGTGCATGTGACCCCCCTATGCTCCCCCCGCTTTTGGCACAATATGGCTCCCCGTGCCATAAGTTCGCCATCATGGGACTAGGACAATCTCTAACAAGCACGAGAAAAAGAGTAGTGATAACATTTATGCGAAACACTACGTGGAGAAGTGCATGAGGGCCATGATTCCCTTAACGCAATGGATAAAACCTATAGAACAGGGGTGTCAAACTCAAGGCCCAAGGGCTGGATCCAGCCCGCAGGGTGCTTAGATCTGACCCATGGGGTCACCCTGGAAACAGCAAAGGAACGGCCTGCGGTGCCTCTGCCAGTGAAAATGGAGCTCCATCTTTGCTGGCAGAGGGTTACAGGAGGCCGTCGCGGCCGGAAACGAAGCTTGCGAGGCTGTTTTTGCTGCAGAATGCACGGGCAATCACAAGCGCCCCTGACACGAGTGGCATTGAGCTGGCCATTCCCACCCTGACCCCCGAGGTCAAGCACAACCCTGATGTGATGTGGCCCTCAATGAAATCGAGTTTGACACCCCTGCTATAAAAGGACTCTTAAAGGAGAAGATTCCATTTTCAGTGCTCATTTTTAGAATAGAATAGAATAGAATAGAATAGAATAGAATAGAATAGAATA
>WNWU01000031.1:6886724-6897458 GCA_012654045.1 Ptyas mucosa
CCCGTCTTATTTGCGTGTTCAAAGTTGATCTGTTTCGCCATTCTTATTTTGTGGGCTATTTCCGTTTTTGTAGTTAAATTTAATTTATGTTTGGCCAGATTGAGTTTTTGTTGTACTGTCTTGTTATTGGGTTGCTTCTGCAATTTGGTTTCTTCTACTTTTATCTCATCCAGGAGCTCATTTCTAATTTGTTGTTTCTGTTTTTTCCTTTTGGCTATGTATGCAATTGTTAGACCCCTAATATATGCTTTCGTTGTGTCCCATAAATTTTGTGTCGTTGTTTGATCGTTGGTATTGATACGCAAAAATGATTTCATTTCTTTTTCTATCATCTGTTGGTAGTCTTTTTCCTTTATTGTAGTTGTATCCATCTTCCATCTTTTCTGTTTCCGCAGTCCTTTCCATACTAGTTCGATAGGATTATGGTCGGCCCATATGCTGGGAGTGATTTCTATCTCTTTTGTGTCTGTACTAAGTTGTGGTGTCATCCAGGCCATGTCTAGCCTGGACCACGACTGGTGTGGGCCTGAGAAGTATGTGTATTGTTCCGTGTTAGTATGTGTATCTCTCCATGTATCGTGTAGGCTCAATTCTTCTACCAGGTCTTTGAATGTTTGTGGTAGGGTTCTTCTCTTGGGCTTATTCTGCCTAGTAGTATGGTAGTCATCATTTAAATTTACTATAGCATTAAAGTCGCCGACAATACATATATTTTCATAGTCTAATTCCTTTAGTTTATTATGTAGTTCTTTGTAAAAGTCAATTTGATTCCCATTTGGGGCATAGATCGCGACTATCAAAATTGTTTTAATTTCCAATTTGAGTTCAATCATCAAGATTCGACCTTCTTTATCATTGTAGATTGGTTTTGTTCTTAATTGATCTCTGGCATATATTACCACTCCCCTCTTTTTGCAATCTCCTAAGGCTGTGTATAGTACTCCGAGTTTTTTATTTTCAAGGAGTTTTCTCTGTTGTCTCCTTATATGAACTTCCTGTAGCACAATTATATCTGACCTTAATTTCTGTAATTTTGTAAATATTTGGTGTCTCTTCGTTGGTGAATTCAGACCGTTTATGTTTATGGAAGTAAGTTTTATCACTTCTTCCATTTCTTTGATTATTTATTTATCCGTTATTTTCAGTTTATTTGTGTTTCTTGTAACTCTTTGTGTAATTTCCGTTGTTTCCTCCCTCTCCAAACCCCTCTTCTTTTGTTCTTTATGTTCCTTGCTTTTCAGTTGTCTCTCTTGATCGCTTACATTTATTTGTTCTTTACTCCCCGTTTTTTCGTCTTGCTTTTCAAATACGAAATGTTGTTCCATAAATTCTTGGGCTTTCTCTATGGAGTCTATGCGAAATTTTTGTCCTTCCCAGGAGATTAGTACGCCTTCCGGTATCAGCCATCTAAATTTTATTTTTGATTTATTTAATTGTTTCGTTAAGAAGTTATAATCTTTCCTTCTCTCTCTGGCCCTTCTTGGTACTTGTTTTAGTGTAAGTACCTCCCTTCCTTTATACTGAACTGTCTCTTCCCTCATTCTTCTGTATATTTCTTCTTTTAGTGTTGTTTTCGTGAATCTTATGTGAACCTCTTTGGGGAGTTTATTTCTTCTGGCATAGTTGGTGTAGGCTCTGTAGATTTCGTCAGTTCCATTTCTGATTTCGTCTTTGTCTATGCCTGTTGTTTTAGCCAGCAGTTCAATCATGGTTTCTCCTAGATCCTCATCTTTTTGTTCTTCAATATTTTGGAATCTTAAGAAAAAGGAGGCCTTCTCCATCTCAAGATATATTAGTGCATCTTCTGTATCCCGGGTCTTTGTGACTTGTTGGTTCTCTACCCTCTCCAACCTCCTAACTGTGGCTTCTGCTTTTTCTTCCACCCTATGTATTCGTTGTTCATTTTCTGTGATATTTTGTTGGATTTTAACTATTTTCTCGTTTATAACTTTAATATCGTCTTTGATCTCTCCTACATCTAATCGCATCTGTTCTTGGTTTCTTCTCGATTCCTCATGGTTTTGGGCCATCTTCTCTTCCATTCTTTTCTGCCCTTCCTGTATCATTGCCAATGCGGCCTGTATGTTTTGCATCCCAATTATAGTATTTGTCTTCTCCTTATCACTCATTTCTCCTGTTTTTTGATATACTGGTGAAGCCACTAATTGTGTTTGTGTTGCAGGTATCCTCTTGGTTGTTTTTATGGTGGTGGATGTACTAGATGTTGCCATGTGTAATCTATGTATTATTTTTGCCCACAATTTCATACAGTTTAATTTGCTTAATGTATATTAATAGGCTATATATCCAGCTACTATATTAAATATTCTTATTTAGATACTTTCATTAATAAATCAGTAATACAAAAATAACCAGGAGAAAGGTAGTGGGGGTGGGGGGTGGAGAGAGAGAAAACAACGAAATATAAGCAGATTTTAACAATTCATCTTATTACCTTCTTCTTCAATTAATTAGAAAATACAATATTATCCACTAACAATTTATATTAATTCTCAAATCCGTCAATCTATATCAATTATTAATATGACTGTAGAAGAATAATCAATCAATTAAATAAATTCTATCAGGTCTTTCTATTGTATTGTTAATCAACTAAATTAATCAGGTTTCTTTTCATATATTACTTTAAAATATACTTTCTTTAATCAAACCACTACAGAAATAATTATATTTACTATATATCTTCCCTTTAATGTCTCTCACTCACTCTCTTCAGTCCAATAGGTCTGTTTTAAATAGTTCAGTATTTAATAGTTAATAGTCCAATCGTATAAAGTCAGTACAATTAGAGTTTTGTGTATTTCTAATGATCTATAAAGTTTGCCTCCGGAGCAATAGTAGTGTTTGTATCTCTTGACACTTCACTCCAAACCACGCTCTCCTTCAGTCACTTCTGCTTTCACTCTCCAGTCCACTCAATCAAATCAAAGTCAATGATATCCGACAAGTTCGCCCCCAAAAACTTTCCCCTTTTCAACAAATAATCCTTTCGAAAAAAAAACCAGCTCTCTCTCCGTTCTCACAGGGTAGTTTAAAGTTCCTGCCGATTTCTCTCCTCCGATCTCTCTTACGCCACGCTCACTTTTTCGGCCAACCGTCCATTCGAAAGCAACCAGCTCTCTCCGTTCTCACAAGGTAGTTAGAAGTTCCAGCCGGTTCCTCTCCTCCAATCTCTCATACACCCCGCTCACTTTTCCGACAAGCAGTCCGTTCGAAAACAGCCAGCTCTCTCCATTCTCACTATGCAAACAGAAACCTCAGCCGATTCCTCTCCTCCGATTTCTCGTGCTCTACGCTCCTCAGTCCGCTTCCACTCTCCCTTCTCCTTCAGTCTCTTTTACTCATTCGGTTCCTTACTTTCTTTATTCCGCTCGCACTTCACAGTCCAGTCCCGGACCCTAAGAGTCCAGGGATCCAAACTTCATCCTCTATACCCCAATCACCAAGCATACGATCGCTGGTTTGTCAGACTCCCTCCGTGCACACCAGCTGTCTATAATTTATGCGCTGTCACTGTAACATTCAAAATGGCTCCACTCCGCTCGATCTTCTCGTCGCCGCTTCGCCCTTCTTTCTCCGGAATTTCTATCACCAGCGTCCACTCTTTTCTGTCCACCAAACTTCGGGTTTCTCTCACTTTCAGTCCTCTGTAGATGACTTATTTTCTTTTTTCCGATCCTCGCTTCCCACTCACGCAGTCATCAGCACTTCAAGCCAGCCTGAAGAGGTTGGTTTTTCCACGCACCGGATTAAGGTATTTGTCTTGTACCTTCGGAGGATTTGCGCACCCCTCCGAGGTCCTAAGACGTTCCCCTTTAAACTGATGATCCCTCCGAGATCATCAGCGCCTATTTCGGCTCCAGGTACAGGATTGTTAGGCACCCAGGAACGGAGCCCCGTTCCTTTCGTCCCTAACGCGCTGAAGTCGCCGCCGGAAGTCGTATTTTCATATGTGGTGGAAATGTAGCAAAGCACAACTTTATTGGCAAGAAATCAAAACCATAATAGAAGAAATAACAAACTTGCAAATACCAAATAAACCAGAGTTCTTCTTATTCGGAATGATGACAACACAATATAATAAAGAAATAAAATACCTCAGTACCCATATTCTCACAGCAGCGCGAATCATATATGCCCAAAATTGGAAGACGGACCTGATCCCGAGCAGAGAAAAAATCATTTCCAAAATAAATGAATGTGCCGAAATGGACAAGCTAACCTTAGAACTCCAGGACAAAGAAGAAAGCGAATTCTACCAAGTATGGCACAAATGGTACCAATGGCTGGAAAGCAAAATAACAATAAACTAAAACACGACAAATAGGGTTACATAAAGTAGAGAGATATAGAACAAAAAGAGTATCATAATATCAATATTTACAATTTTGAGGTGAAACACATGACAATCGACCATGTAATTTGAAAAAAAAAAAAGATATGATCTGTAGATGACTGACAACAAATATGTATATGTATATGTAGTACGAGTGGTGTAGGTGGAGGGAATAGTTGTATTTTTGTTGTTTATGTCTATATGTTATTGTTTTTGTTTTGTTTTGTATGTCTTAATGTTTAATAAAAAAAATAAAAAAAAAAAAAATAAAGGTTTCCCTCACACATACATGCTAGTTGTTCCTAACTCTAGGGGGCGGTGCTCATCTCCATTTCAAAGCTGAAGAGCCAGTGCTGTCCGAAGACGTCTCCGTGGTCATGTGGCCGGCATGACTAAGAGCCAAAGGCTCACAGAATGCTGTTACCTTCCCACCAAAGGTGGTCCCTATTTTTCTACTTGCGTTTTTTACGTGCTTTCGAACTGCTAGGTTGGCAGAAGCTGGGACAAGTAATGGGAGCTCACCCTGTTACGCGGCGCTAGGGATTCGAACCGCTGAACTGCCGACCTTTTGATCGACAAGCTCAGCATCTTAGCCACTAGCCACCACGCCCCTTACAATTCAATGTTTGTGACTGTTTAAACTTTCAACAGCACTGAAAAAGTGACTTATGACCATTTTTCTCACTAATGACTGTCGCAGCATTCCCATGGTCATGTGACTTATATTCGGAGGCTTGAACAGAGACTCATGTTTATGACGGTTGCAGGGTCCCAGGATCATGTGACCTTCTGCTTTTGCGACCTTCTGACAAGCAAAGTCAACGGGGAAACCAGATTTCCTGAACAACTGTGTTACTAATCTAACAGCTACACTGATTCACTTAACAAACTGAAATTCTGAAATAGGAAGGGGAAAATACTGAAAACATTATGGCCATGTAATCATGCGATACAGCAAGAGCAAGCACACTTAAGATTTATATACTGCTTCATGGTGCTTTACAGCCCTCTCTAAGCGGTTTACAGAATCAGCATATTGGACCCAATAATCTGAGCCCTGATTTTACCGACCTCGGAAGGATGGAAGGCTGAGTCAACCTTAAGAAGGTCAGGATTGAACTCCTAACAGTAGACAGAGTAAGCCTGCAATACTGCCTTCTAACCACTGCGCCACCATGGCTCATACACTTCACCAGGGTAGTGAAAGCAGCTACATTCACACGACCTCTTACGTTTAGTTCTAAACTGGGTTTTCCTTTTGGCGAATCAGTTTATGATTCAAGTATTATGCAAATCCAGGAATCAGTTAAGCAAATAAAGCGTACTGAATCTAGCGGTTGTATATCAATGTTATATACCAGCGTCAAGCTAGATATGGTCATAGGTAATTTACAAGCTTTACGTTTGAAGTCTCTTCCACGAAATGGCTCCACTTAAAAGGAAGAAGTCCTACATTATCTGCCCAGTGCAACGGACAGCTGGTTGAACACATCATATTGGGATGTGTTAGCTCCAAAATGCCTGCTAAAATGAAAATCACACTGCTGCACAGTTTGGGGTGATTTTACGTCATTTGCATAACGGTGTCCTTCGCTTCAATTTGCACCGTTCGCCTCATGATGCAGTTATGGAAATGAAGTAAACTTGATATAACTGATGTAATTAGTGCCACTTGTGCGATGACACACCATACCGTAAATCAATGTAAATTGAATGGCGTTGTCCAGATTAATATGGTTACTTTGGAAGCAATGGACCTGTCCATTATTTGAGGGGATGTCTGGATGGAAATTTAACAGAGTAACAGAATAACAGAGTTGAGAGAGACCTTGGAGGTCTGCTAGTCCAACCCCCTGCCCAGGAAGGAAACCCTACACCACTTCAGACAAATGGTTGTCCAATCTCTTCTTTAAAAGCTCGTTGGAGCATTCACAACTTCTGCAGGCAAGTCATTCCACTGATTGATTGTTCTAACAGTCAGGAAATTTCTCCTTAGTTCTAAATTGCTTTTCTCCTTGATTAGTTTCCACCCATTGCTTCTTGTCCTGCCCTCAGGTGATTTGGAGAATAGTTTGAGTCCCTCTTCTTTGTGGCAGCCCCTGAGATATTGGAACACTGCTATTATGTCTCCCCTAGTTCTTCTTTTCATTAAACTAGATATACCCAGTTCCTGCAACCGTTCTTCATATGTTTTATCCTTCAGTCCCCTAATCATATTTACTGCTCTTCTCTGTACTATTTCTAGAGTCTCAGCATCTTTTTTACATCGTGGCAACCAAAACTGGATGTTAATATTTCAAATATGGTTTTACCAAGGCATTATAAAGTGGTATTAACACTTCATGTGATCTTGATTCTATCCCACTTGGCTCAATACAGGAGGCTGGATTAGAAGACCTCCAATGTCCCTTCCAGCTCTATTTTGATTCCTCAGAAAGGGCTGGAAAGTTAAATCCCTGTCTTATCCTGAACTCTTGTTGACAAGCATATTGTTGGATAATCTGGGGTTTGCTTGCTAAATACATTCCCTCTGGTTCTGCAGGAGATCGTGGTCAATGCATGCGATACAACACCCTACAAGAGGCTGCAAAAACAGAGGGTGAATAAACAGGATGCATAAACAGAGGGATAGAATCAAAATCACGTGAAGTGTTAATACCACTTTATAATGCCTTGGTAAGGCCACACTTGGAATACTGCATTCAGTTTTGGTCGCCACGATGTAAATGTTGACAGGGGGCAGAGGTCGACTCCGAGGCCCCTCATATGCGGGGTGCCACAAGGGTCGGTCCTCTCGCCCCTCCTGTTCAACATTTATGTGAAGCCGCTGGGCGAGATCATCCGTGGTTTTGGGGTGAGATATCATCAGTATGCTGACGACACCCAGCTGTACATCTCCACCCGAGACCACCCCAACGATGCCCTTGAAGTGATGTCCCGGTGCCTGGAGGCCGTGCGGATCTGGATGGGGAGGAACAGGCTCAGACTCAATCCATCCAAGACCAAGTGGCTGTGGTTTCCGACGTCCCGATATAGTCAGCTGGTACCATCGCTGACTATCGGGGGTGAATCATTGGCCCCTGCAGAGAGGGCGCGCAACTTGGGCGTCCTCCTGGATTCACGGCTGTCTTTAGAGGAGCATTTGACGGCTGTGACCGGGAGGATTTTTCATCAGGTTCGCCTGATTCGCCAGTTGCGTCCCTTTCTGGATCGGGACTTGTTATACATGGTCACTCACGCCCTCGTCACCTCTCGCCTGGACTATTGTAATGCTCTCTACATGGGGCTCCCCTTGAGGAGCACCTGGAGGCTCCAACTGGCGCAGAGTGCGGCCGCGCGGGTGGTGATGGGAGCGACGTGGCGCTCCCATGTTACTCCTCTCCTGCACGAGCTGCACTGGCTCCCGGTGGTCTTCCGGGTGCGCTTCAAGGTGTTGGTTACCACCTTTAAAGCGCTCCATGGCTTAGGACCCGGGTACTTACAGGACCGCCTACTACCACCAATAGCCTCCCACCGACCGGTACGTTCCCATAGAGAGGAGCTCCTCCGGGTGCCGTCGGCCAAACAATGTCGGCTGGCGGCCCCCAGGGGGAGAGCCTTCTCTGTGGGGGCACCCACTATCTGGAACGAGCTCCCCCCAGAGTTACGGAGGATCCCGGATCTTCGTGCCTTCCGCCGTGAGTTAAAAACTTTCCTGTTCCACCAGGCGGGCGTGGCCTAATTCTTCCCTTTTCCCCTTCTTTTGTAAAATAATTTAGAAATTTTAAATTGTAAATATTTTAATATTTGGGGTTTTAATATTTTAAATTTGGGATTTTAAATATTGGGGCCAATGTTTAATTCGGTTTTATTTGGCTTTTAAATTCTGTATATATGTTTTTTACTTATGGCTGTTCACCACCCTGAGTCCCCTCGGGGAGAAGGGCAGTATATAAATCTAATAAATGAAAATGAAATGAATGAATGAATGAATAAAAAAGATGTTGAGACTCTAGAAAGAGTGCAGAGAAGAGCAACAAAGATGATTAGGGGACTGGAGGCTAAAACATATGAAGGACGGTTGCAGGAGCTGGGTATGTCTAGTTTGATGAAAAGAAGGACTAGGGATGACATGATAGCAGTCTTCCAGTATCTCAGGGGCTGCCACATAGAAGAGGGAGTCAAGCTATTCTCCAAAGCACCTGAGGGCAGGACAAGAAGCAACGGGTGGAAACTAATCAAGGAGAGAAGCAACTTTGAACTAAGGAGAAATTTCCTGACAGTTAGAACAATTAACCAGTGGAACAACTTGCCTCCCGAAGTTGTGAATGCTCCAACACTGGATGTTTTTAAGAAGAAGTTGGATAACCATTTGTCTGAAGTGATGTAGGGGGTTGGACTAGAAGACCTCCAAGGTCCCTTCCAACTCTGTTATTCTATTCTACGACACAGGCAGGGTCTGCTACATGTTGGTTTCAAACTGATTTTAATTCTCTGTCTATACCTTCCAGCGTTGCCATGGATTCGGGCAGCCTTGCAAATTCGATCAACTAATGAGAAATAAATCAGTAAATAAGTATTCCTCAAGGAAACGGAGAGAACACAACAGCAAACCACGTGCTTTGATTGCATAAGCTTTTAAGAATTTCCATTTTCACCTGGATTTTTGCTTAGAGAGAGAAATTAGGTCTCTGCTCCAAATGGCCATTGATTTATTTCTCTGGTTGCCGTTATTAAATGCTAGGCTTCATTTTGATTATTTTAATGACCGCGATGGCAGAGATACTATTTTTGCAGTTAACGCCACCATTGCAACTTGAGCAAAAATAGTAAGAAAATTAATCGTTAGCCTCTCTAATCTGTTCTGAGATATCCATCCGTTTCCCAGTAATCCAAAAAAAAATATTTTCAATAACACACATAAAGGTTTGGTCACTTCCTTTTAGTGCTATATTAGCATATTATTGGAATATTTTATTGTGCTCACCAACCATCATCTAAAAAATGTCCTGAAAGACCACAAATGACCCCCAATTTCTGTTGCTAAGTTAGATGTTTGTTAAAATGGACGTTTGCTCCATTTTACAATGGTTAAGACAGTTGTTAAGTGAGTTTTGCCCCATTCTTGCTACAGCTGTTAAGTGAATCCCTGCAATTGTTAAGTTAGTAACATGGTTGTTAAGTGAATCTGCCTTCCCCATTGACCTTGCTCTTCAAAAGGTCGCAAAAGGGATCACATGACCCCAAGACACTGCAACCGTCATAAGTATGAGTCAGCCGCCAAGCATCTGAATTTTGATCACCTGGCCATGGGGATGCTGCAACAGCTGTAGGTGTGAAAAACTATCACAAGTCACTTTTTTCAGTGCCGGTGTAACTTCGAACGGTCGCAAAACTATACAATAAAAATTATAAATAAAACTATAAAAATGCCATTTCAGAAACATTATGCAGCTCTTAATTGACTTAAATATATTAGTGAAGTTTGACATTTGTGGGTTTTGGTCTTTGGGAAGAGATTATGGACTGATAATCAGGAAAATAAAATCTAGCTGTAGATGCTGGCAGTGTACTTCCCCAACACAATATTTTATGTGCCCCGTATTATGATTCTCACATTAACAACTTCCTCGATTGGCTTTGGCCGCTGGCCCACTAAAATCCAAAACTCTTTTGCCCAATTAAAGAAAATGTGCCTGATTAAAGTTATTCAATTAAACAAATCTTGGTCAGCGAAACCATTAAAATGAAATGTCCTAATGGAATTCATTTAAATTTGCATGTGATTACAGCAATTGCTTTGAAGGAAACGGTTTTTCATTTTCAGATATTAAATTCCTGTCCTGCAATGACCTCTGTTTAGAAAAAGATAAAAGTTGGGTCCCCCCCCCCAAACAGGTCATGTCCATCTCCAGGACAGCGGTGTTGCCATCTCCGCTTCTTGGCCAAGGGACCTGCAGTATCCAAAGATGTTTCTCAGGTCATGTGGCCAGCAGGATATCATACTGCAGTACAGAGCAGGCAATATAATGTAGAAAGATGTTACCTTCCCACTGAAGTGGTATCTATTTACCGTATTTCTCAGAGTATAAGACGCACCGGAGTATAAGACACAGCTTAGTTTTGGGGGAGGAAAATGGGGGGGGGGGAAATCTGCCTACCAGGTATTCATCTGGCTAGCACCCTTAGTCTGGTCAGCTTCAGCATATTGGTTTGCTGGTTTTTTTATCTCCTGCTTGGGGATAAAAAACAGCTTCTAAAGCAAAACTGACCTTTGGAGAGAGAAGCAATGAGAAAAGCAGGGAAAGCACGGAGATCGCGTCACTCGCTAGCGCCTGGTTAGGACTGAAAAAAAGCTTCACAGCTAAGAGTTTGAGGGAGCAGGCAAAGCACAGAGA
>WNWU01000031.1:6904426-6925330 GCA_012654045.1 Ptyas mucosa
TCTTCCGAGCTTTCGGATTCGTGCTGGAGCCCATCCTCAGGGATAAAATAACTGACCAGAAGGATCCAATCTGGGTCGGTCACCAGGAACAGAAGTTTAGTCTTCCGAGCTTTTGGATTCGTGCTGGAGCCCATCCTGAGGGAATTTCTCTCACACAAAATGTCATTCTGTCATTCTGGTGAGAATGTCACTCTGGTGAGAGAAAAGTTCCCTCAGGATGGGTTCCAGCACGAGTCCAAAAGCTCAGAAGACTAAATCTCTTGCTCCAGTGAGCAACCCAGATTGGATCCTGCTACATTATCCTGGGACATGTTCATTTGTCTTCATCTGTGTTACAAAATAATTCCAAATTACAAATGGGCAGAATATTTGATACCCTGTTTTCCTGAAAATAAAACACAATCAGAAAATAAGGCCTAGCATGATTTTTCAGGATGCTTGTAGTATAAGCCCTACCCCCAAAATAAGCCCCAGTTAAGATCAGCAGCAGACGGAGGTGTTTAGTACTGTATTTCCCCCAAAATAAGACCTAACCGAAAAATAAGCCATAATGCGTCTTTTGGAGCAAAAATTAATATAAGACCCGGTCTTATTTTGGGGGAACACAGGTACATCCAAGCCCTATTTTGGTCAACCACAAATGTTGTGGCCTACGAGATGCAGAATTGTCATAGATATCCCTGCTGAAGCAGCCAGAAGTTGAGAATGTCACTCTCCTATTTTGGATTGAGGAAGTCCATTTTGTTATGTGATCCATATCTTTATTTGTTGAGAATTTAGTCAGCTGATATTAATAATAGACAGCCAGTCTGCTATACTGGTAATCTTACAACTTATAACCATTTGTTTAACGTCAACTCAAAATTTTGACGTTACTGGAAAAAGTGACTTACAAAGAGTCCTTGCAGTTATGACCATTGTAGAGTCCTTGCAATTGCATGATTATGATCTAAGTGCTTGGCAAGCATCACACATCTATCCCAGCCACAACACCCTGTGATCACAAATGGTATTTTTGACCTTCCCAATCAGATTCCAATAAGCAAAGTCAATGGAGAAGCTCAGGAGAGAAGGCTGATGTCTCACTTAACAACTGCAGTGCTTCACTTAACGACTACAGCAAAAACAGTTGTAAGGTTGGGAGCAGAAGTGTGATGTCTCACCTAACAACAACAATACCACTTAATGATGTATTTCCCAGTCCCTGTTATGGATGCACGTCAAGGTTATATATAATGCAGTAGCTATAGTGCTTAAGGCAGCAAGCTAGAACTGGGAAACTCTAAGTTTTAGTCCTGCTTTAGGCACAAACCCAGCTGGGTGATCCTGAGCCACTCACTCTCTCTCAACCCTAGGAAGGAAGCAATAGCAAACCACTTCTGAAAAACCTTGCCAAGGAAACTGCAAGGACCAGTCCAGGTAATCACCAGGAGTCAATGGTAACTCAAATCCAAATAAGGTAAAGGTTCTGCTCACACATATGTGCTAGTCTTTCCCGACTCTAGGGGGCGATGCTCATCTCCGTTTCAAAGCCGAAGAGCCAGCGCTGTCTAAAGACATCTCCGTGGTCATGTGGCCGGCATGACTAAATGCCAAAGGCACACAGAACGCCTTTACCTTTCTACCAAAGGTGGTCCCTATTTTTCTACTTTCATTTTTTACGTGCTTTCGAACTGCTAGGTTGGCAGAAGCTGGGACAAGTAACGGGAGCTCACCTCGTTACACGGCACTAGGGATTCAAACCGCTGAACTGCCGACCTTTCGATCAACAAGCTCAGCATCTTAGCCACCTAGCCACCGCATCCCTACAGGAAATCCACATACCCATCCACAAAAAATTAAGAAAAAAAAATACAATGCCCCAATCCCCAAATTACAGTAACCCCATTAGGGATTAGTGATGTCCCTAGTCAATCAATGAATTGTATCAATGGCTAATTTCCAACGAGGGCCACTACAAACCACCTTAATTCTATTTCATTCAAGCCAAAAATCGTGGTTGAGCCCAGCCAACATGTTTAAGTCTCTTGGAGGGTGGCATTAAATTGGAGAAATTGCTTGGACGGGGAGACAATTCAATCTGTTCAAGTTCAACGAACTCAGTAGAAAAATGAGCTGACTTCTTTCCTTTCTTCCTTCCACTGAAATCTGATGGAACTGAAAATTTCCAACGTCCTCTCATAATCTTCTTCATCAAAAAATTGTGTTGCAAATTCTTCAGCTATTTTACATTCCTATACAGGTAAGTCCTCAATTTAGGGCCACAGCAGAGGTCAAAATTTCTATGACTAAGCGAGTTACGTTTAACTGGTTGTTAAAGAATCTGGCTTCCCCATTGACCTTGGCTTATGAGAAGGTAATGAGCCGAGGTGGAGCAGTGGTTAGAGTGCAGTACTGCAGCTACTTCAGCTGACTGCTAGTTCAGCAGATTGGCGGATCAAATCTCACCAGCTCAAGGTTGACTCAGCTTTCCATCCTTCCGAGGTGGGTAAAATGAGGACCCAGACTGTTGGGGGCAATATGCTATTTAGTATACTGTCGATTGTTGCAAGCCGCCCAGAGTCCTCAGAGAGCGGGCGGCATAGAAATATGATTAATAAAATAAATAATAAATAAATAAAGGTCAAATGACCCTGGGACACATAAATATGAGTCAGTGGCCAAGCATCCTAATTTTGATCATGTGACCACGGGGATACTACAATGGTCTTAAGTATGAAAAACTGTCATAAGTCACTTTTTTCAGAGCCAATGAAAAGGCGTTCTTATTAGCTTTCTAATAACGAGTGCACAAAAATGAGTATAACTTTACCGTTAAGTTATATTTAGAAAAACTTGCAAGTTTGAAAGTTCCCTTTGGTTTTTTACTCTTGTAAACATTAAGGAGGATCACTTCTGAGATACTTTTTCCACTTCAGCCAGTGGTGGTATTCAGCCGGTTCGGACCAGTTCTGAAGAACCGGTAGTGTTGACCTGTTGGTGGAGCCACCTACCCGCCCTGGCACTATGCCGTCCTATTTAGCCATATTTTTTAAGCCGCACGCATGTGTGCAAGCCACACGCACAAGCAAAGTGCATGCACAGAAGGCTGGGCACATGTGCGGAAGGCGCACAGGCGCAAAGCGAGCATGCACAC
Organism: Ptyas mucosa; assembly: GCA_012654045.1. Classification (NCBI taxonomy): domain Eukaryota; kingdom Metazoa; phylum Chordata; class Lepidosauria; order Squamata; family Colubridae; genus Ptyas; species Ptyas mucosa. The sequence continues at coordinate 6,907,563 of WNWU01000031.1, forward strand.
ACATGCGCTCACATTTTTGGTATGCGGCAAACCAGTGGTAAAATTATGTGAAACCCCTTCTGACTTCAGCCTCTTCATTTATCAAACCATGGTCTAGGTTGCGTCTCTTCCTCCTGTCTCCCAAGGTCATCCTCACACACTGCCCTCACACACTACTCAGGTGACCCTGAGGACAGAGATAAACCTCCAAGTGGCCTCAATGACCCTCTAAAAAGAATGCAAATGACCAGCTGTCTGCAAGGAGTATAAATCCTTCCATTCCCCATCATGGAAGCTTCTTCAGTCAGAGCTGAAGAAGCTTCTTGGATGAGAAGTGAAATGTCTTCAAAGAAAAACAAGGAAGTCCAGTTGTCTCTTTGGGACAACCATGAGCTGGATGACTGAGAACACTCCACAGACCCACACCATTTCATTAACCAACAATGGAATGAGACATTTCATTACGTGTATCTTGTGGAACTGGCCCGTGAATTGGACACGTAGGGAGGCATGGATCCTGGGTAGCTAGATTCAAGTCTCCTGTAGTCTTTTCTAAGTAAGTGGAAGATGTTATTGCTTGCGTTTTCTTTTTGACGATGGCTGAAGAAATAAAGTTAATCTCCAATGACAAATAGCCAATTCAGTGACAGTGACAACAGCTCTCAAGAAAAGAAATGCACAAATAGAAGAAATAAAATGCCCATATTCCCTTGAGGAAAACCCAGCTACTTATTTAAACACACTGAATTTTTCCATATATGGCTTTATTCTCGAAGCAATATTTAGCACATGAAAAACCAAAAGAAACTTGTCCGGAATATACAACGGATTTTATTTCTTACTTATTCACCATTCTTATTTTTGTTGCTTCTCCTCTAATAATTCTACTGTTTTTGTTAAACATCTCTTCAATTACTATATTTTTTAAAAAGTCCTTTAGTTTTTGGGAAAGTAAATGTACAGATAGTCCTCCCTTAACAACTTCCATGTTTAGCAAACATTCAAAACTACAACATTAAAAGGAAGCTTTATGACCCGTCTTCACAGTTATGACTGTCATGGTGTCTGCACACTGACGACAATCACAAATGTGATTGCCATTTGCCTGCTTTCGACAAGCAGAATGAATGGAGAAGCCAGCAATAAAATCACAACTCACAGTCACGTAATACTTTGCTTAATGACTGCGGGTGGTTCACTTAATGACTGCAGCAGAATTAAGATCATATGTCTGTCATGGGTAAATGATGTCCTGTTTAATTACCAGGTCATGTGGTGACATACAGGTAGTCCTCAATTTACACTCATTTGTTTAGTGACCGAAGTTACAACAGCACTGAAAACAGTGACTTATGATCGCTTACACACATCAAAATTTGGACGCTTGGCAACTGGCATGTATCTATGACATTGTCCCAGGGTCATGGGCTCTCCTTCTGACAAGCAAAGCCCAGAGATGAGCACCACCCCCTAGAGTCAGGAACAACTAGCACACATATATGCGAGGGAAACCTTTACTTTTACCTTTTTACCTGTAAAAAAACGGGAAAGGTGCCTTCAGATTTGCAAGATTCTGCTACTGTAATTTTACTACCAAGGTTGTGTTAATACTCAAGGTTTGTGCTCCTTGTATGGATTACCTGGAAGGGCTGACGGTATTTGACCTTATGCGTTTTCACTCCCTTGCACTTAAAATCATATCAAGACTCTGCCTGCGGCCCCTGGCAGGTTGGATTTCATCGCATCTACAGAATGGGATATGCTGAGCTCAACGGACTAAAGGCTGCATATACATACCTTTGTTCTTCTAATGCTGCAAGCCTTAGGTTGGCGTTTTGTTTTGTTTTTATTTCACCTGTAAAATGCTTCCCCTCCTTTCTATGGCCTATTTTTCACCACTCTCAAGCTCGTAGGCATTTCCAAGAAAACAAACTCTCCCATGAATATTTCAAGCCCACCAATCATATGAAAGTTAATTCTCCTTCAGCAGTGATTCCTTTCAGAAAGAACCAAAATCTAAAAGTTTCTTCCCCCACCTCACCCCCACTAAGAGTCAAAGCATCGTTTCCAAAATCCCATGATGATACAGATATATCATACCAAATAGAGGTTCTGAAATTCAGAGCTTGTATATTTTTTTACGGCACGCTACGTGCCTTTTTTTTTTAAGCTAAGGACCCCGAAATGATAAATTGTCTGAGTGGACAGTCACTTAAATATGAGCCAGCAGAGTGCTGCAGTTGCCAAAAAAGCCAACCTAACCCTAGCCTGCATTAACAGAGGGATGGAATCAAGATCACGTGACGTGTTAATACCACTTTACAATGCCTTACTAAGACCACACTTGGAATACTGCATCCAGTTTCGGTCTCCATGATATAAAAAAGATGTGGAGTCTCTAGAAAGAGTGCAGAGAACAGCAACAAGGATGATTAGGGGACTGGAGGCTAAAACATATGAAGAATGGTCGCTGGAATTGAGTATGTCTGGTTTAATGAAAAGAAGGACTAGGGGAGACACGATAGCAGTCTTCCAATATCTCAGGGGCTGCCACAAAGAAGAGGGAGTCAAGCTATTCTCCAAAGCGCCTGAGGGCAGGACAAGAAGCAATGGGTGGAAACTGATCAAGGATAGATGCAACCTAGAACTAAGAAGAAATTTCCTGACAGTAACAACAATCAATCAGTGGAATGACCTGCCTTCAGAAGTTGTGAATGCTCCAACAGTGGAAGTTTTTAAGAAGAGACTGGACACCCATTTGTCTGAAATGGCATAGGGCAGTGATGGCGAACCGTCTGGAAATGTCACATGTGCACACGCGCACTCATCGGGGCCGTGCTCTGGAAAAGCCGAATCTCTGGGTTCTAGCATGCATGCCTGCCCAACAATCAGCTGGCCGGTGCACACACTGGTTTTCAGCACTGCCGCACAGGCGAAGGACAGCTGATCGTCGAACGCACATGCGCGCCAGAAACCCGGAAGACAAACAGGCAAGGGCGCACGTGCTGGGTGACATGGCTTCATGTGCCACTTTGGGCACGCGTGCCATAGGCTCACCATCACGGGCATAGGGTTTCTTGCCTGAGCAAGGGTTGGACTAGAAGACCTCCAAGGTCCCTTCGAACTCTGTCATTCTGTACATTCTGTACATTCTGTACACTTGCACAAAGGTGGAAGCCAGTGGAGTAACTGAAAGTAGAAAGTGGATTTTATCCTTGGAGATCAGCCACCGCAAAAACAGTACAATAGAAGTTCCAAATCAAATAAATGAGGCAAACCTTCTATGGAGAGAATGTATGCGCCGTATTTTTCTCTTTGCCTTTTTACAGCTGATCAATTAGATTTATTCAGGTAGGGTAGGACAAGAGTCATAAAACATTTCCAAAACAATTTATCAATGAAATGGGCTGGTTTCATACTCAGAAAATAATATATGCAATGACCTTAAACTATTTCTCTTGTTGCTTGGGCTGATATGTAATTTGTCTCCCCACTTCGGAAGCGAAAAGATGAAGTGCCACATTCTTAGTTACAGCACCGTTAAGATGTAACCCACTTTTCTCAAACAACCTCTTCCATCTCCACATTTATTAGAAGAGATACTAATCTATCTTGGAAGGTTACTGAGAATACACTAGCTGGATTTAAATTGCCCATCGATGCAAATTGTGGTGGGGCAGGCAGGCGGCACAGAGAATGAACTTAAAAACCATGCAGAACTCCAAAACTCGTAGTAATAGACTGTCAATGAGTTAGTTGGGAAGGGTGCAAAACAAAAGAGGTGACTTTCATATAGGTAGTCCTCAACGTACAACCAAAATGGACCCCGCTCAGTATGGTCGGGACAGTCATAAAATGGGTCACATATGTGACCAACCAGATATTATAACCTGTGATGATCCAGGGCATGGCACAGAGGCCATACAGGTAACTGGCAGTTCAAACCGCCCCTTTATTGCTCCAAATTCCTCCAAACGCTCCCACGTTTCTGGAAAGTCCCAGAGCAAAGTGATGGCATGCACACACACACACCTCAAGCAGTCTCTGGCTGCAAATAGTCCAGCCCAATGCTGTGAGCACCACAGCTGCAAAACAAGGGGCAAGGGAATAAGTCAATGAGTCCAGGAAGCAAAGGAACAAGGCAATTAATCTTTGATCAAGGGGCACTGTAAATGTAGTTGCCAGCTACCATATTGTTCTGCCCCAGCTACGGACCCCAAAGAACGCAGCACACACAAAGTCTGTACAAACCTTAGTTTACTAAATTAAATCAGTCTTTTTCAAACAAAGGCTGTTAATTAACTTTCTTAACAGCCTACAAGAATCCAAAGAATAAATAATCGTAATCTTACTATGGTTGGCAGAAAGCTCAGAAGCAATTTGCAGGAAACTGGTAAGAGAACTAAGATCAAGATGCAAAGGAGAATGAACTAAAGTTATTCCCTACAAAATTGCTTCAGTTGGCGTTCCTCCTTAAATAGGCTAAGGGAGTAGCCAATTAGCCCCAAGCCTTACTCTCGAGGAGACCTCCTCCTGAGGAGCCACTCCTGCCTTTTGGCAGCTCTGTGTGCCCGTGCATCGAGAAGAGGCTCCTCCTCTTCATCCTCTTCACTTAAAGGAGCTTCTGGAGGTTCTGAAAGCCCTGGCTGAATCGCCGCCTCTGGCACCACATCTTCTCCAGCCTCCTCATTGTCTGACTCAAGTGCCAGCTGCACAGGCTGCTGGTGCAGCACCACACCAGCCTCCTCACTGTTGGAATCAGCTACTAGCTGCACAGGCCGCTGACAGGCCACAACACAAATGTACTTGCCAAGAACTAGTTTGTAAGTGCCTTTGGGGTAACAGTCCACAGTAATTTCAACTTAAGTGATTGTTGTAAGTCGAGGAGTATCTGTAATTAAAGCTCCCTCTCAATCATGCCTCCCCTTTACAAATGACCTTACAATTTCGCTTAATATAGAGGAAAAACTCAGACAGATCCACAGGTAGTCCTCAACGTATGACCACAATTGAGCCAAAAATTTATGTGGTTTAGTGAAAAAATGTTCAGGTGAATTTGTCCCATTTTACGACATTTCTTGCTACATTACTGCAGTTGCTAAATTAGTAACATGGTTGTGAAATGAATCTGGGTTCTCCACTGATTTGCTTGTCAGAAAGTCGCAAAATGACTCCTGAGCAATGCAACCTTCATAAACATGAGTCAGTTGTCAATTATCTGAATGTAAACTTCGTGACACTCGGCTTGCTGCAACGGTCATAATAAGTGTGAAAAATAGCCGTAAGTCACTATTTTCAGTGCTGTTGTCATTTCAAACAGTCAATAAGCGAATTGTTGTAAGTTGAAGACTATCTGTATCGCCACCCTTTGTCAATTGTCATTCTTCATTAAACCCCAGAAGAACGAACTCCTTCCTCAGTTCTTCCCAGAACCTATTCAAGTAATGAGTAATTGAGGGCTTTAATATGAAATGTCAACTTTCTCCAGAGGGATCGTTCCACGTTTTTTTCGTCTAAGGTTAAAAACTACCGTATTTTTGGACACACTTTTTCTCCCCTAAAAAAGGCTGAAAATTTGAGTGTGTCTTATACTACGAATATAACCCCGCCCACCCACTGGCACCCACCCTTCGGCCTCCTCACGTCGTCTTCCTGGCTGCAGAGATTGCCACCGACGATGGCTTGTGTTTTTGGGCTCCGCGCGTCGCGTTTTCAGCTTCCAAACACTCCGTTTGAGAGCCCTTCAAGGCTGCGGGGATCGCCAAAGTCCATTGCCGCCGATCGCCCCCCGAAAATGCAATGCGTTTGGAGGCTGAAAACATGATGCGCGGTGCCCAAAATGGCTACATGGAACAGTTGCTGCCTTCTCTTACCCCTTCCGCTCTTTGCCTGCTTTTCTCATTGCTGCTCCCTCCGACAATCAGCTTTGCTTTTGAAGCTCCTTTTTCAGCCCCAATGCGGTGCTTGCAAGCGAAGTGAGCTCAAAACCAGCGAACTAATGTGCTGAAGCTGCCCAGGCTAAGGACACTAGCCACATGAATACCTGGGTGGGCAGAATTTTTTTTTCCTATTTTCATCCCCAAAAACTTAAGGTGCATCTTATATACTCCAGTGCGTCTTATACTCCGAAAAATATGGTAAGTTTCTGAGACCAGATTTCTTATGATTTACTGAATGGCGAAGGGAAAACGCATGACCAGGGACACCGTGGTTATAACTATCACTTAACGCATTCCAAAGTTATAATAGCCAAAGCTGTGGCATTTCAGGGAAGAAGAAAAAAATATTGAGATCTGCAGGCTGAAATAAAAGGAAGGCAAGGATTTTCTCAACCCTCCTGAGAAATCACTTTCCACAGCTTTGCTGCTTCAAAAGCCATTCCATCAAGCTATGGCAGAAGATGACAGGAAGAAGAGACACCATGACTGGAATGAAAATTCAGATTTAAAAAAAAAAATTAGTTCTTTCTCCCATTTAGCCATTTCTGTTCCATCCGGTGGAAATACAAATATTAACAACCACCGTAATATGCTAGAGCCGCTGCATTATTTCTGCATTACAAGTACTTGGTATGAGATCCATGTCAAATTAAGAACCAGCATTTGAATAGCCTAACCCCTCTTCTCCTCCTCTCCCCTTTTATGATGTGTCTTTTTCAATTACAAGTCAAAGGGTATAATAACCGAGAGCCTTTCAAGTTGAAAAGCAGGGTATAAATGCTCTACATTCCAAATTCAGACTCAAATCCTCATGTGTTCAGAATGGGCTCAGAGTGATCTTTTAATATCCACAGCATTTATAGCAAGTTCCTTTTCCCATAGAACGTGGGAAAAATGTCAAAAGCAAGGACTTTGGGACATCATGGATGGGAGTCAACAGGCTCAGATTTAACCCAGACAAGACCGAGTGGCTGTGGGTACTGCCTCCTAAAGACTATGTTGACTGTCCATCCTTGGTTCTGGGGGAGGAGAAATTGTCCCCCTCAGAACGGGTTAGCAATTTGAGTGTCCTCCTAGACCCACAGCTAAGATTAGAGCAACATCTGACAGCTGTGGATAGGGGGACCTTTGCACAGGTTCGCCTGGTGCACCAATTGCGACCCTACTTGGATCAGCAGGCTCTTCTCACAGTCACTCATGCCCTTGTCACCTCACGGTTAGATTATTACAACGCGCTCTACATGGGGCTACCCTTGAAAAGTGTTCAGAGACTACAGTTGGTCCAGAACGCAGCCGCGCGAGCTGTCTTGGGTGCACCTAGGTGCACCCATATTACACCAATTCTCCGCAAGCTGCACTGGCTCCCTATTGGTCTCCGGTCACAATTCAAGGTGTTGGTTATTACCTTTAAAGCCCTACATGGCTCAGGGCCAGGGTATCTTCGAGACCACTTTCTACCGCATAACTCCCAACAACCGGTAAGATCCCACAGAGTTGGTCTCCTCCGGGTCCCATCAGCTCAACAATGCCGGCTGGCAGGCCTGTGGGGGAGGGCCTTCTCTGTGGCTGCCCCAGCTCTCTGAAACCAGTTACTCCTGAGATCCGGACCATCCCCACCCCATTGGCCTTCTGAAAAGCAGTGAAGACCTGGCTTTTCAGACAGGCCTGGGGCCGTTGATCTCGCTCCTGCGATCCGGCGAAATCCGGCCATGAATAGTATGAATGAGTTTTAATGTTTTTAATGTTTTTAATTTTTAAATGTTTTTTTATAATGATTTTAAATGCATTGTGAGCAGCCCTGAGTCTTCGGAGAGGGGTGGCATACAAATTGAATTAAATAAATAAAAATAAATAAATAAATCATTGGATTTTATTCCCAGTAGATCATGGCGTTCAGCATACGATTTCTTGGGTATGTCTAGTTTAATGAAAACAAGGACTAGAGAATTGGTGGCATTCAGCCAGTTCTTTCTGGTTCGGGTGAACTGGTAGCGGCTCCACCCACCTGTCTGGATATAATCACGTCCCATTTATCTACATTTTTGACGCTCTACGCATGCGCGTTCACATTTGCAAATCGGTAATGAAGTGAATACCACCCCTGGACTAGGGGTGACATGAGAGCAGTCTTCCAATATCTCAGGGCTGCCACAAAGAAGAGGGAGTCAAGCTATTCTCCAAAGCACCAGTGGGCAGGACAAGAAGCAATGGGTGGAAACTAATCAAGGAGAGAAGCAACTTAGAATTAAGGAGAAATTTCCTGACATTCCATTCCATCCCAATCAGTGGAATGGCTTACCTTCAGAAGCTATAGGTGCTCCATCACTGGAGGCTTTTAAGAAGAGCCTGAACAGCCACATGTCTGGAATGGTATTGTTGTGACCGAGGCCCAAGTAGTTATTACCAGACACAATCAGTCCTAAACAAACCTCTTTTATTAGAACAGCTGAGAATTACTTCATTCTCAGCTTAGTCCAAATTAATTTCAAAACAAATTCTTTATAAACAGGCCTTCAGCCTTATCACCAACCTTTGTCTTATTTGGCACTCTGCCAAAGGCTTTTCTTGGCAAAAGTTCAGAAGCAAGAGACACTGACAAGAAAAAAATGTAGCAACATTGCTTTTCTACAAAGATCCCAAGAGCCGTAGCTGCTCTTTTAAGCCTTCTGGGAGTGGCCAATCATCTCCTGGTCTTACTCCTGAGTTGTCCTTTTTGCTTTAGCTGCTTTTGCCTTCTGGCAGATCTTTGCATGCGTGCACTAGGAACAGGCTCCTCCTGTTCCTCTACCTCTCTGCTGTCTGCCTCGGGAGGCTCCGGAGTCCGTGCATCACCCCCAGATTGCCCAGGCCCCATCTCTGCCTCTGATGCAGAGCCCTCGTCTGGGCCTTCCCCTGACTCCAGGACTGGCCCATTGTCCTCCCCAGCCTCCTCACTCTCTAACTCTGCTGCCAGCTCCGCAGGCTGCTGGCGGACCACAACAGGTATAGGGCAGCAGCCCCAACATTTTGGCACCAGGGACCTGTTTCTTGGAAGACAAGTTTCCACCGACTGAGGAGGGGAGGAAGAGTGCACAACCCAGGTTCCTAGCATCCGCGGTTTACGGTAGGTTTTGCACTTCTATGAGAATCTAATGCCTGATGATCTGAGGTGGAGTTGAGGCGGTGATGCTAGCATCAGGCAGCAGCTGCAAGTACAGATGAAGCCTTGGTTGCTCGTCTGCTCTCCACCTCCAGCTGTGTGGCTTAGTTTCTAACAGGCCACCGACCCGTACCAGACCATGAACCAGGGTTTGGGACCCCCTGGTATTGGATCTCCTGCCTGCCCAGGGGGTTGGAGTAGAAGACATCCAAGGTCCCTCCTCCTGCAATTCTGTTCTGTTCTGACTTCCAGAATACAGACCAGTACAATGAGGCACATGTTAAGTTTCCCATTGAAATACGACTGTTAGGAAAGGGACCATATTATACATCTTATGGGATGTTACTGGAAACATGATATGTTCAAGAACATCAAATTGTTTGAGTTGAGTTGATTCCAAATTAAGGGCTGGAAGAGAGTGTTCAATGGTTGCCAATCAGTAAAAATAAGAAAAAGAAGACGACATGAGAATGGGATGAAGGGAGAAAATCGCTAAGAGGTGGAATTCTGGAGAGACCAAGAGAAAATGGTTAAAAGGGGAAGAGTAGTGGAAAGGAAGAAGGGAAATAAGGTATATATTAGTAGGTCTAAGGGAACCGTATTAACATTAGTAATTGTGAATGTAAAAAGTAAATATAATGATGCATATTGTGTACATATTGTGTACAAAATGAACAGCAGATGAAATATGAAGTGGTCATTTGGTTCAATTGTGAAAATAACTGAAATTAAGAGATAAAATTGAAATGTAAAAAAAGTGTGATGGGGACTTTGAAATAATATGTTGTAAATGATGAAATAAAATAATTAATTGATGTTATAATAAGAAATCAGGAATTAAGGGTGGATAATGATATTGCTTATTATGTATTTAGAAGAGATTAAGATAAGGTGTGGAAGGTCAATTAAGTTAAAGAGTTTCAATGTAAACATTGAATAAGATGAAGTACATTGTTTATAGACAAAAAATGTGATGGGGATTTTGAGAAATATGCTTTATAAATGGAGAAATAAGATAATTAATTGAAGTAATGCTAATAAATTAGGATCTGAAGGGCGGATGGTGATATTGTTTATATATTATGTATTAAGAAGAGATTAAGATAAGATAAAAAAAGTAGGGAAAAAGAATATCACGGCAGAAATTGAAATATGTAAATTGTATTTGGAAAAAACAAAAAAGAAGATTGGAATAGATTATAAAAATCAATATATAACTATGTTATAAGTTGTATAAGATGTGACCCGGTCAATACTCTGTTCATAAAATATGTATGTAAAAATTTTTTTAATAAAACTTGTTCAAAAAGAAAAATGGTTGCCAATCGTTTTCCTGTAGTTGGTTGGGTGAAAGAACTATACCACACAAAACCTGGCATGTAAAACCAATTGTAAATTATCAGAAATATGTGCTGGTAAAAAAAAAAACCAGACTCCCTTATAAAATACACATGGCTTGCCTCAGATCATACACTGACACTGGCTTTTAAAAACTAAGTGCAGTTTTACTTAAATTTTATAGGTATCCATTTATCACAGTAGTAATATTTATCGTTAGATCCCATATATGCCTTATGATCTAAGGCAGAGGTGAATCTCATTACGAGAATGCACTGTTTCGTGTATCCGTGATTTAGTATCTCAAGAGCTCAGAACAGTGTCCAATTACAATGATGGTCACTGTCTAAATTCCATGTTAAGAAATCCACACTTATTCCAATCCAATCGCCAGCTGTGTGGCCAACGGAATTGTACATTTTCTAAACAGTATATCAGGTACAGTAAAAAATATAAGAAAGTCAATCTGCATGCTTTCAAGACAGATGTCCTGACAGCAACTGTGATGGGATTCAAATAATTTAACAACCGGTTCTCTGCCCTAATGACCAGCTGGGTAGGCTTGGCTCGTTGGTCATGTGATCGTGTTGGCGTGGCCAACTTAACGTCACTCACTGTTACAATGTAATAAGGGTTAACCAGAGAGGCAGTTTCTGTAAGCAGGGCAATAAAGATTAGGCTAGAAACAACACCAGAATGTTTCCTTCCTGCCTTCCTTACAGGATTAGCCCTGTAAAGTGGGAAAAAAACAAAGTAAGATTTCTTCCAACAACCGGTTCTCTGAACTGCTTAGAAAGTTAACAACTGGTTCTCCTGAATAGGTACGAACTGACTGAATCCCACCACCGCCTATAGCCACATATGCTAGTCTATTTAATATCTATCAACTAATTCATTTAATTTGTTTCAACTTGGGGTTTATTTGTGATGGTTCCAATTTGTCTGCTTGGTTATTATAGGGCTCCGTATATCGTTGCCAAAGGAAATCAATCCTGACTGTTCTTCGGAAGGACAGATACTGAAGCTGAAGCTCAAATACTTTGGCCATCTGATGAGAAGAAAGGAGTCGTTGGGAAAGACCCCGATGTTGGGAAAGATTGAAAGCAAAAGGAGAAGGGGACAGCAGAGGATGAGATGGTTAGATAGTGTCATCAATGCAATGAACGTGAATTTGGGCAAACTCTGGGAGACAGGGGAGGACAGAGGAATCCGATATACTATGGCAGGGGTGTCAAACTCAAGGCCTGGGGGCCAGATCTGGCCTATGAGGTACTTAGATCTGGCCCACAGGCTGCCCTGGAAACAGCGGAAGATCGGGCTGTGGTGCCTCTGCCAATGAAAATGGAGCTCGGGAAGGCTGCGTGCGGCCCTCCCAACTCTGTTTTCACTGACAGAGGGTTGCAGGAGGCCGTCACAGCTGAAAACAGACCTTGGGAGCCTGTTTTCGGTGGCAGAGCACTCGGGTCACCACATTTGATTTTCTGCAACAAACTCCGACACTTGCAATGTTTTAACTTTTAACATCTGAAATGTTAAGGTTTTAATTCTGTCATTGTTTTATCCTATTATCAGGCTGCGGTAAACCAGGTGTCTCGATAGAAAAACACTTTATACATATACACATACACATACACGCATACATACATACATACATACAAATATATATATATATATATATATATATATATATATATATATATATATAAGCATGGGAATGGGGTGTGCGTGTGCAATGATGCAGCTCCACACACTGTCAAATCTGCCATCAAACTGCTTCAGCCGTGCTTCGCTTTGTTTTAATGGCAGCCTGCCATAAAGTGTGGGGAGGGGGAATGGGAAGATAGGGAGGGGGGGATGACAGGAACCAGAGGTGCCATCCAGAGACAACAGTTTAAAGATCCGAGAGCACAAGTCCGGGAAAGGAATGCAAAACACCCATTCAAAGAGACGCCAAAATGTTTTACCAAAACATCTAATTTGAACCATTCTGGACACCACCAAGATGACCAAGAGGGGAGGGCCTGGAAGAAGGGAAAATTACTAGGATTACATGGGAAATCCTTGTAATCTGCTTTACTATGCTGTAACCACTTGTCTTCCGTAAAAGTATAGCTTCACTACAAATGGAGTCGAGGGCCTTTCTTTCCTGAATGTCCAAGCTGGGACAGGTCTGACAGCACACATCTGAACCTCTGATCCATTCAGCTTGTAAGCGCCGTAGGATTGAAGAGATTTCCCAGACTTGTTCTAACTGGAAAAGCCAGTGTCTGAATTTAAGAATTTTTTACAGTCCCTGGATTGGCTCAATAGCGATAAATAATCTCTTCCTATGAATGATATGCAGCTCACATGCCTTCATAAACAGCAACCGCTTAAGACAGCTGCCCTCTCCTGTCTCCCATTAAAGCCAAGCCAATGAATATCATCCCAGGCACTTTTACCCATGAAGAACCAAATTGCTTTTAAATGTGCACCGACATTCGTCTTCCATATCGGCATACTGTCTTCCTCCATCAGAATTCTCATTTAAACTGATCAAAGGCATCCCAGCTTATGCCGAAGACACCAGGAAAGTGATACAAGGCACACAAAGAGCTTGTCGAAGGATGTTCTTGATTAACTCCTGTTCCAGTTTCTCTTTTTAAAAGACAGATTCAAATCAGCCAGCCTGGGACACAAGCAATAGACCGGTTCTGTACTCTCTCTGAAGTCTCCTCTTGGCAGACCGAGATGATAGAGTGCCAGTAGTTGCTTTTCTAAAAAGGCATTTAGCGATAAGAAAATTGTATTTGGAGAGCAGCAAAAAAGATCAGGAAGGAAAAGGGGGAGGAAATGATGGGAAGGATTTTGCTCGTAAAAGCAAAGGAACTCACCTTGACAATACACCATTTATAAGGAGGAGTCTTGTTTGTATTGGGGTGGGTGGGAATTGCTTGTCCCAAAGGTGCTTTTTCAAAAAAGCAACTGGATTTTCTTCTCTTTTTCCTTGAAGACCTTTCGCTTTTCATCCAAGAAACTTCTTCTGAACTGAAGAAGCTTCTTGGGTGAGAAGCAAAACATCTTCAAGGGAAAAAAGAAAGAAGTAGAGTAGAGTAGAGTAGAGTAGAGTAGAGTAGAGTAGAGTAGAGTAGAACAGAACAGAACAGAACAAAATAGAATTGGAAGGGACCTTGGAGATCTTCTAATCCAACTCCCTGCCTAGGCAGGAAACCCTACATCACTTCAGACAAATGGTTATCCAACATCTTCTTAAAAACTTCCAGTGTTGGAGCATTCACAACTTCTGGAGACAAGTTGTTCCACCGATTAATTGTTCTAACTGTCAGGAAATTTCTCCTTATTTCTAAGTTGCTTCTCGCCTTGATTAGTTTCCACCCATTGCTTCTTGTCCTGCCCTCAGGTGCTTTGGAGAATAGCTTGACTCCCTCTTCTTTGTGAGAGATTGGAACACTGCTATCATGTCATCCCTAGTCCTTCTTTTCATCACACTAGACATACTCAGTTCCTGCAATCGTTCTTCATGTTTTAGCCAGTCCAGTTGCCTTTTGAAAAAGCACCTTTGGGATAACCACGACCTGGATGACATAGAATCTCCATAGAGGAATTGCCTGGTTGAATAATTACTAAAATTATGCCTAGGTTTGGAGTGGGCATTTCTTCGAAGAGTTAAGACAGGGTCCCTTCCATGCAGACGTCTCAAGAACACTGAAAGTCAGAGAAAACAGGTAGTTCTTAACTTGCCACCGTTCATTTAGTAACTGTCTGAAGTTACAACGGCACTGAAAGAGTAACTTTATGATAGTTTTTCCCACGATAGTTGCAGCATCCCCATGATCAAAACTCAAGATTCTTGGCAACTGGTGTATGTTTACGATGACGGTTGCGGTATCCCAGAGGCACTTTTGCAACTTTTTGACAAGCAATGGGGAAGCCAGATTCACTTAACACTCATGTTACTAACTTAACTGTGGTGATTCCCTTAACAATCATGGCAAGAAAGTTTGCAAAAGGGAGCAAAACCTATTGAACAATTGTCTCGCTGAGCAGCAGAAATTTAGGGCTCAATTTTGGTGGTAAGTCGAGGTCTGCCTGTAATGCAAATTGTTTCAAACCCTGAATCGGTTTGGTAAAAGCAATCATTGGCGGAATGCAGAGAGTCCAAGAACATTACTTTTCCCAAACTTAAAAGCAGGAGGCCAAAATCATCCATATGCCTAACCTCCTGATGGCAGAATTTGGAAGATCTGCAACCATCTGTCCCTTCTCAAAGTGTTCCTGAATCTCCATTCCTCTACTGAAGGCAATTCCTTTGGCATGAGTAATTTTTCCGGGCACGCCAGCTGTCGCCCAACTCACCTGCAGCTGTGCATGCACATGCGCCCCGGTTGGTGTTTGGGCCTCCGGAGCACATACGAGAGTACTGGTATGCAGCGCACACATAGACAATGTTCGTGCATGTGCTTTGCACCTGCAAAACCCACACGCGTGTGCAGATTGTGTGATTGAGCGTGCAGCGCACGGTGGGTCGCATGTGCGAAAGCTGTGCGCATGCAGATGGTGCGGTTGCAGACGCAGCGCATGGGGGAGGAGCCACGTGTTAGCACGGATGGCACGCGAATCATGGACCTGTTCGGCACTCGGTGAGTAAAAGGTTCGCCACTTCTGGGCTAGACCATGCATGTCAAACTGGATTTCTTTGCGGGTAGGATCAGCATTGTACTTCTCCTCTGTGGTTGGACCAGGGAGGGGGGAGACAGGACAGATGCCTCCTACAGCACTCTACCGGCCAAAACAGGGTGCGGGGAGGCGCGTGCAGCTTCCCCATGCCCCATTTTTGGCCTGGACGGCCTCCTGCGGCACTCTGCTGGCCAAAACGGGGCATGTGAGGGCTGTGCCCCATTTTGGATGCCAGAGGCACCACGGTCCGGTCCTTTGCTATTTCCAGGCCAGCCCCGCAGGCCAAATTTAAGCAGCCCATGAGCCAGATCCGGCCTGCGAGCCTCGAGTTTGACACCCCTGGGCTAGACTCATCAACCTAAAATATATTTTCCTTGATTTCCTTACTTTCGCATCACATAAAGCCAGCCCATAAAATATTGGACAGGCAAATCCAATCATCACAGCAGAGATGCAGGAAAAACAGCAAGAGGAATGGATGAGGCCAAAGGATGCAAACAGAGATAGGAGCATCTCCAGGAATGGATATTTGGAATTCTAGGAACCATTATTAATCATTGATTGGTTTTGTTGTTATTGACCACAGACTGGAAATGACTGTAAAGAAGATTCTGAGAATAATTCTACTTTCTTGTAAATCTTGAGGGTGGGAAGGAAGGCAGTCCTGCATATCCCTGCAATTCTGCTTCTTGTTTTATGTTGAGGGGTTACAAAATTGTACGGGGAATCCTAAACTTATGAGCACAACAGAGCCAGAGGTGGGTTTCAACAGGTTCTGACCAGTTCTAGAGAACCCGTAGCGGAAATTTTGAATAGTTCGGAGAACCGGTAGTAAAAATTCTGACTGGCCCTGCCCCCATCTATTCTCTGCCTCCCAAATCCCAGCTGATCGGGAGGAAATGGGGATTTTGCAGTAACCTTCCCCTGGATTGGGGAGGGAATGGAGATATTACAGTATCCTTCCCCTGCCATGCCCACTAAGCCACACCCACCAAGCCATGCCACACCCACAAAGCCACTCCCACAGAACCGATAGTAAAAAAAATTGAAACCCACCACTGAACGGAGCCCAACATTTCAACTGCTAAGTGGGACAATTGTTAAGTAAATTTGGCTACGTTGTACGAACCTTCTTGCCACAGTTGTTAAAGGGAATCATTGCAAGGTGCAAAATCAAGATGAAAATTAAAAATGGAGTCATCACAAAGTGTCATAAAGTGGCCAGAATTAATTAATTAATCGTTGCAGTTATCACTTTGAAGCCACTCATTAGGCAAAAATAATGACTTCTCTCCTTAGTCAAGACTTTAAGAAACACACGATTGGTTTGCATATTGGACTAAACCATGGTTTGCATAATTATGGTATATTGAATAAATTCTAATTACTGCTTAGAATCATGCACCATGCCAAGCCATAAATCATGATTATCAAACCACAGCAGCTGGGTTCTTGGAACACAATAAGGAAGAAAAACCCAAAGAAACCACTTTTACATTTTGGCACAACGTGGAAATTTGGTTGCAGACTGCACACCTGTAAAACCTGCTATTTTCAAATATTAGAGGAAATGAATATTTTAAAGAGTCACTTCCTGGATCACACCAGTTTTAAAAAGGAAAGAACGAACAATACAATACAATTGTTGTATTGTAACTATACAATAAGGAAGAATAAAAGAAACAAGACACCAGTGAGTTTATGCCTAGGTGGCATTGATCCATACGTTCAAGGAAATGTTTTCTTTAATTTACTTATTATATAATTTATTTCATCCTCCATTCTACCATATAACCTCTGGTTTACACTCTTGGTCGCTTTTTTTTAAGGATATGTCCAGTCTTCCTGAGATAGGTTGCAGAGGACACGCAATAACCAGGAAAGCAAATTGCTTGGACATCACAAATATTAAGGAACGCAGGAGAATTGTTAAGGTCAACCATCCAAATATTATAAAAATATGACAGAGCCCATAAATCCATGTTCAAGCTCACAAGCTTGTTGGCAAAACAGAAAACAAGAGAGGTTCAACAGGGAGGATTTGAAATACAGGCTGGGTAAACTACGCAACGAGGAAGCTGTACAGTTTCAAGATTAAAGAAACTGGCATCAGGCTAAATCATGGCTAAGGAAGCAGAACGAAATAATTCATCTGGAACTTACTAGCAAGATCTGCCAGCATGATGAAGTTCTAGCAGCTAGGTAATAATGGCCTGAAACTACTGGGTCCATTTTCAATTTATCACCCAAATTAAGTATGTATGTACCTGGCCAGGTACCAGAAAAGTTATCTTGGATTAGAGATGGAGATGGCTCTGCAATGCATTCCTGTATCTCGGTAATTCTGTAAAATTGGTGTCTTCATCCAAACACATCTGCAGCAATCCAAGCGTGATCTGTAACCTTCTCAACCTTGAGCGTGGGATCAAATTCAGCTCTTTTTCTTGACTTCCTTCCAATCACAACTGCCCAAGAACGACAGCCTCGTTTCTGGGACAGGATATTTGCAAAAAAAAAATAGTACAGGTAAATCTTATGATCACAACTGAGGCCAAAATCCCCACTGCTAAGCAAAGCAGTTGTTAAGTGAATTTTGCCCCATTTTACGACCTTTGTCACGG
The DNA here is from genome assembly GCA_012654045.1 of Ptyas mucosa. Lineage (NCBI taxonomy): Eukaryota > Metazoa > Chordata > Lepidosauria > Squamata > Colubridae > Ptyas > Ptyas mucosa. The sequence continues at coordinate 6,925,256 of WNWU01000031.1, forward strand.
TTGTTAAGTGGATCACTAGCAGTTGTTAAGTGAACTATGAGGTTGTTAACTGAATCTGGTTTCCCCCATTAACTT
>WNWU01000031.1:6925730-6950328 GCA_012654045.1 Ptyas mucosa
AATGGTTGTAAGTCAAGGACCACCCATATTCTATACTTAACTAAGATCGTGATCCCAGGTTTTGAGGGAGAAGTCAGATCTGTCAAACAAGTCCAAAGTTTAATACTTTCTTTTGAGAACAAGATGAGATTCTTGGGCCTGTTTAGCTTACAGAAAAGACACTTTCCGCCGAGATGTATAAAATTATGCACGGTGAAGAAAGGGCAAGCAGCAGTCTTTCTCCACTGCCTAGTGAAATTAGACCACCTTCAATGAAGCTGATTAGAAAATTTAAAACTAATTGAAGAAAATATTCATACATGCACCCCATTAATCATCTTGTCAAAAGATGGGATGCTGGCCATTCATTTAGACCAGTGTTGGGGAACCTTTTCGGCACTCTGTGCCGAAAGGCGAGCGCAAGTGCAGGGGCAAGCACCGGAAACCGAAAGAACAGTTCCCGGGCGTGCATGTGTGCGCCGGGAAGCTGAGCTTCCAGTATTCTAGTCTTCCAGCAGTTCCCGGGCGTGCATGTGTGCGCCGGGAAGCTGGTCTTCCAGTTTTTGGCACACACGAGCATGCGAAGACCAGCTGGCCAATGCAAAACCAAAGCTCAGCTTCCCGGCGTGCACATGTGCGCCAGGGAGCTGCTCTTCTGGTTTCCGGTGCTCCTGCGCACGAAGACCAGCTGGAACCCAGAAGAGCAACAGGAGACGGCTGGCGTGCCAGGAAAGATGGCACTCCATGCCACTTCCGGCACGCGTGCCATAGGTTCACCATCACTAATTTAGATGGTTTCAGAAGGCAACCAGACAAATTCTTAGCATTCTATCAGCGGCTACTAGATTTCATCACTGGTGCTGCCTTCAAGCACAAGGGCCATCTTCTTGTATGTTCTAGATCAGCAGCCCCAAACCTTTGGGGCACCAGGGACCGATTCCGTGGAGAGACGTTTTCCACAAACTGGAGAGGGCATGGTTTAACATGCTGCCCGCATCCCGCAGATGTGGCTCAGCTTGTTTGTGCAGAATGATTTCTGGCATGCCGCAGACCGGTGTTGGTCCAAGGATCTTGGGTTGGGGACCTCTGTTCTAGATACACGGAGCAACATGAGGAAGGCTTCTTTTATCTCCTTTTTTTTTTAATAAAAGTTTTTTATTATTTTTTTTCAAAACAAACATACATACAAACAAACGAACATTTTTTTCTAAACAGAGTATTGGCCGAGTCGAAATTTGTACCGCTTTTAATTTTCTCCAACACAATTTCTATATTTCACTTTCTGCCAAAATATTCTTTCTCTCTCATTTTTTGTTTTATTTTCCTTCTGTTTCTTCTGGTATATAAACAATATTACCATTTGCCCTAATCTCTAATCTTGATCAATTTTTCTTTCCCCGGCCCCACCTCTCATTACTTTTTTCAAATTGAAACCCTTTAATTTAAAGTCAATCCTTTTTCTAAAACCTAACTCTAAATCATCGTATTCAAATATTTTCCCATTGCTCCCTTTTCACAATATAATTTCAAATATTTTCCCTAGATTCCATTGTTACAATTCTAGATATGAATATTCATACAATTTTACATATATAACCCATTCCCTTCCCTTTATCTCCTGATTGTGAAGTTCCCAGATGCTTTTCCTGGCCTACCAGGCAACGCAGAATGCTGACTGGAAGGGATAGGCCTAATCCAGAAGGACTGTTTCCCTGCAGATAGTCCACAATATGGCCTTTATTCGTGATGGCGATCCTATGGCACGGATGCCACAGGTGGCACACGGAGCCATATCTGTGGGCACGCAAATGTTGCCGTAGCTCAGCTCCAGTGCACATGCGTGTGCCGGCCAGCTGATTTTTGGCCGCCTGGTCCCACCGGAAGTTGGCAAACGGGCTGTTTCCAGCCTCCAGAGGGCCTTCAGGGGGTGGGGAAGGCCGTTTTTGCCCTCCCCAGGCTCCTAGAAAGCATCTGGAGCCTGGGGAGGGTGAAAATCAGGCCTACCATGCCCATCATGCCATCATGTGCTAAAAGCGGGGGTACTTGAGGGAGGTCACCCACACATGCGCGGGGGCGGGGTGCATTGAATTATGGGTGTGGGCACATATATGGGCGACCTCCCCGCGCTCCCCCCGCTTTTGGCACGCAATGGCAAAAAGGTTAGCCATCACTGGCCTATATTGTGATAGTCCACAATATGACCACAATTGAGCCCAAATTTTCTGTTGCTCAGTGAGACAACTCTGAAATGAGTCTTGCCCAATTTTACAACTTTTCTTGCCACCGTTGTTAAGTGAATCACCTCAGTTGTTAAGTCGGTAGTATGGTTGTTAAGTGAATCTGGTACCCCATTGACTTTGCTTGTCGCAAAAGGCGATCACATGACTTTAGGACAATATAACCGTCACAGATATTTGCCTGTTGCCAAGTGTCTGAATTTTTATTACGTGACCGTAGGAAGGCTGCAATGGTCGTTAAGTGTGAAAAATGACCATAAACCACTGTAAATTCCAACAGTCACTAAACGAATGGTTGTAAGTCGAGGACTATCTGTATTCTTGTGATGGAAATCACATCTGGAACCAGAAGATTCCTAACTTATTATCCCGCTGCACACAAGCAGAGCAGCTAAGAATCTAAAAACAATTTAATCCACTAGGTTTGAAAAGATCCTTGCAGGTTTCATAATAAATAAACAGGATTCCAAATGTCCATCATCTTCAAATCTCCAGTTTCAAAATCATCTGTTTATACATGTTCAGGCAAAGCTGGATCAAGCCACGTATTATTTCCATTTTAAAAAGCACACACAGATACGCCTTTGTTTTCCAGAAAAGTTTACAGAAGAATTTCCAGCAACAGTCAAAAGACGGCAGCCAGACATTAACTGATAAAACTGCCAAGAGTTATTATTTATACAACAAACTCAACAAACACCTACAGACACAGACACACATTTCATTGATAGGGTTCATTCATTCTGGCCAAGCTACAGTCCAACTAGCACAGTTGATATGGAGGCCATCTGATAGATAAAGTACATAAGAAAGAAATTGAAGATTGTGAAAGGGGCGGGGGGAAAAACCCTACAGCATGAAAAATTGCTGGTCTGGATCTTAATAGGCAGAATAGATTCCACAATGGTCCAATAATATGAGCTTATGCATGAGGAGAAGCTAGGGAAATAAATGATATATCACAACATAGATGCACAAGCGGGGGTGAAATGTAGAATCTGTTACTACCAGTTCTGTGGGCGTGGCTTGGTGGGGGGGGGTGTAATGTGACTGGGTGGGCGTGGCCAACTTTTTTTTTTATTTTTAACTTTTCAAAGCATTTTTTCTAATGCTTTGAAAAGCCTCTCTGCCAATCAGGGAACTCAGCTGGGATCGTCAGAGACTTTTCAAAGTATTTTGTTTTACCACCTCTTCGGCCAAGAGGTTGCAGAAAAAAATGCTTTGAAAAGCCTCTGATGATCCCAGCTGAGCCGCGCGATCCTCAGAGGCTTTTTTTTTTAACTTTTAAAAGCATTTTTTCATCAGAAGAGGTTGTAGAAAAAATGCTTTTAAAAGTAAAAAAGAAAAAAGCCTCTGATGATCGTGCGGCTCAGCTGGGCATGGGGGGGTGCAGGGATTTTTGCTACCGGTTCTCCGAACCACCCCCCGCCATCGCTACCAGATCAGGCGATCCGGTCTGAACCGGGAGCATTTCACCCCTGTGCACAAGATACTAAAGAAAACAGAAACTCTTAAAGGAATGATAAAAATACAGGTAGTCCCTCAACTTTAAACAACAATTGAGCCCAAAATTTATGTTGCTAAGTAAAAACATTTGTTAAGTTAAAAGCCATGGTGGCACAGTGTTTAGAATGCAGTACTGCAGGCTAATTCTGCCGACTGCCAGCAGTTCGATCCTGACCTGCACAAGGTCGACTCAGTCTTCCCTCCTTCCGAGGTGGTTAAAATGAGGACCCAGATTGTTGGGAGGCAATAGGCTGACTCTGTAGACCGCTTAGAGAGGGCTGTAAAGCACTGTGAAGCGGTATACAAGTCTAACTGCTATTGCTAATGCACTGCATTGTTAACTGTATCTGGCTTTCCCATTGCCTTTGCTTGTCAGAAGGTGTTCGCATGACCCCACGACACTGCAACCGTCATAAATATGAGTCAGTTGCCAAGAATCTGAAGTTTGATCACGTGACCACGGGGAAGTGGCAATGGTCGTAAATCACTTTTTTCCCAGCGCCGTTGTAACTTTGAGCAGTCAGTAAATGAACTGTTGTTAAGTCGAGGACTACCTGTAAACGAAAATAAATCCAGTGACATTTAAAACGCCACAAAACTCTTGTAAAAGAAAGAAGGAGGATGAATTTATTGTGATAATTTCCATACACATATTCTAGGACAGTGATGGCTAACCTTTTTGCCGTCGCGTGCCAAAAGCGGGGGGAGTGCAGGGGGGGGTCGTGCACATGCAGGCCCACACCCACAATTCAATGCGCCCCACCCCCCTGCGCATGCATGCGTGACCCCCCCACCGGTACTCCCCCTCTTTCTGGCACATGATGGCCCAGTGGGCCCAGAAGGTCCATTTTTCGCCCTCCCCAGGCTCCAGAGGCTTTCTGGGAGTGAAAACAGCCTCCCCCCCCCACTTGGAGGCCCTCTGGAGGCCAGAAACAGCCCATTTGCCAACTTCCGGTGTGTCCGGAAGGTCTGAAAATCAGTTGGCCTGCGCGCTCATGTGCGCTGCAGCTGAGGTAGGGCAATGCTCACGTGCCCACCATTATGGCTCCACGTGCCATCTGTGGCACGCGTGCCGTAGGTTCGCCATCACGGTTCTAGTAAATGATCAGAAAGTAGTAACAAACCATAGGGAAGTTAGACTGCAGCTCATCAGCTCAAAGCAAGGCACTCAGGGAGTTTAAAAATACTCCAAAACTAACCAACTTATTAGCTTCCTCCCTTTTTTTCCTCATTGAGCATGTAGAACAATAGTCTGTTGCTGTTGTTTCTGGAGTTTTGGTTTTGTTTTGACAAGAGAATCCACACAAAGTGTTAGAGGTAGGATAGGAAGGCGCTGTTTGCAGTTGGCTTCAGGAAACACAGAGAGAGAGACAAACAAGGAAACACAACATAGGTGTTATGCTTGCATTTCTGCCTGAGGAAGATTTTAACTACACCTGTACGGGGAGTCTGAACTCACTGCATTGCTGGAGGAGAAAAGAGACAGTCTGGAGGCACATTGGCCACATTGAGACTTATTAGGAAGACAAGGTGTTTCTGGAGAAGAGAAACAAGATAACTCCAAAAAGAACAACAGAAAGGAAAAGAAACAGAAAGGACTATGGCAAAGAAAGCAGGAGCGCCTTGTAATGGTATGAGGAAATGACCTTGGGAGACAGAGCAAAGAGACACAGTCAAGGGAATGGTCACATAAAAGACAACTGACTGGGCAGCAGAAATGTGGTTGGGGGAAGAGACTCACCCTAGATTCAGGCTGTAAAGGGGACAAGGCGCTGAAGTACTTTCAGAGTTGCAAGATTCTGTTGTGTAGCTTTACAATAAAGTAGTACAAGTAATCCTCAACTTACAACCACAACTGAGCCCAAACTTTCTGTTGCTAAGCAAGGCAATTGATTCCTAACCAAAATATCTTTACCTTCAGGAAGATATACTCTATACCCGTGATGGCGAACCTATGGCACGGGTGCCACAGGTGGCACACGGAGCCATATCAATGGGCACGCGAGCGTTGCCATAGCTCAGCTCTGGCGCGCATGTGTGCGCTGGCCACCTGATTTTTGGACCTTTCGGTCCTACCAGAAGTTGGGAAATGGGCTGTTTCTGGCCTCCGGAGGGCCTCCAGGGGAGTGGGGAAGACCGTTTTCACCCTCCCCAAGCTCCTAGAAAGCCTCTGGAGCCTGGGGAGGGTGAAAAATGGGCCTACCGGGCCCACTGTGCCATCATGTGCTAAAAGGGGGGGCGCATGCGCAGGGGTGGAATGCACTGAATTATGGGTGTGGGCACACATGTGGACCACTTCGCCGCGCTCCCCCCACTTTTGGCACGTGACGGCAAAAAGGTTAGCCATCACTGCTCTATACTATCTCTATACTTTCTATGCTACCAGGAGTGGTATTCACTTACTTTCCCTACTGGTTCACAAATGTGAGCATGCATGCACGCTTGCTTTGCTCGCATGCGCGCCTTCTGCATGCGTGCCTTTCTGACTCCATGGACTGGTGGCGGTGGTGGGAGGATGGCAGTGGTGGAATTCAAATTTACTATCGGTTCAGTGGGTGTGGCTTGGTGGATGTGGCAGGGGAAGGGTACTGCAAAATCTCCATTAACACCCCACTCTGGGGCCAGCCAGAGGTAGTATTTGCCGCTTCTCCGAACTACTCAAAATTTCCGCTACGGGTTCTCCAAAACCTGTCAGAACCTGTTGGATTTCACCCCTGGAGGATGGTTTCATGAGATCCCCCACACAAGCAAATGAAGCTTCATGCACTCGCCTACCACTTGTGCAGCCCAGTTCCCTACAGGCCGCAGACCAGTACTGATCCACAGTCCCGGGGAGAAGCCGGGGGTTGGGGACTTGGATATAAGATATAAATAACTGGCAAAATGCAACACAAAGAAAAATTTCCTCAAGATTTAAATCTTTATCAAATAAAAATATAAAGCATCGTCAGCGCTATAAGCAAACACAACCGCAGGGCATGTTAGGACTGGGGTGTCAAACTGGGGCCTGAGTGGCGCAGTAGACTAAGGGACTGATTAACATCCAGCTGCCTGCAATTACTGCAAGTTCTAATCTCACCAGGCTCAAGGTTGACTCAGCCGTCCATCCTTTCTAAGGTGGGTAAAATGAGGACCCAGATTGTGGGGGCAATAAGCTGACTTTGTATAAATATACAAAAGTATGAAAGCTATTGCTTAACGCATTGTAAGCCGCCCTGAGTCTCCCAAGAAGGGCGGCATATAAATCAAAATTAAAAACAAAAACAACTGAACTGGATCCGACCTGTGAGGTGCTTAGATCGGGGCTGCCCTGGAAACAGCAAAGGACTAACCCTCCGTGGAACCCACGGAGCTCCATTTTTGCTGGCAGAGGGTTGCAGGGGCCCATCGCAGCCAAAAACAGAGCTCAGGAGCCTGTTTTCTCTAGCGGAGCGCTCAGGCCATCAGAGGTGCCCCCGACACAAGTGACGTCGAGCTGGCCACGCCCACCCTGGCCCCCTGAAGTCAAACACAACCCTAATGCAGCCCTCAATGAAATCATGTTGGACACCCCTGTGTTAGGAGAACATCAACGATGCACAATGCTTGGTATCCAAAAGTACACTGGAAGTTAACATTGGAAGTTAACTTTCCTACAACGTGCTAAATCTTAAAAATACCCTCTCTGATACATCCCAAACAGAAGTCAAGTTACTAAAAATTAAAACTGCACAAGGATTCTATAAACACCATTTGCTTACATCCTCTGAACAGTTTCCATGAAGCAATGATCAGAAATAGATGCTCCCTCTCCTTAAAATAACTGGGGGGAAAATATGTACATGTCAAATGCCAGAAAAAGAAGCAAAACGCTGCTTCAGAATTTGCATACTTGTTCTCAGAAATGATGAAAAACTGCAGCATTTGAATATAAGCTGCTTTCGTTCCCAATTAATTTCGGTGTATAGTTGTATTTTCTTCCACTGTCAGTTGTTTTAATTTCAGCTCCTGAGCAAGTGGCAAATTCCATTTATTCCATCACTTTATTGCATCTCTTCTCTGATCTTCCATTGCTATCTCCTGCCTAACCTGCATAAACTTTACTGTAAGTTTGGGAATGCAAATACGATATATTTGAACAAACACGGCTGACTGTTCCATTTATTTACTAGCGTGATCTGTCAACAAATTCAGAAGAAACAATGCCCGATGGGAAGGTTTGAGATACACACTTGAAAGCAGTGTCAGTTTTTTCATTAGATAATGAACAATTTTTTCTGATTTTTCCGTTGAGAAGTTCCTTTGAAGGGAAACTTGAAAAGCGCATTCACCAGCAATTCAGAAAGATGAAAATGTTTTATTTAACACGGGAGCAATCTCATATCAAATAAAAAGACACTTGCCCTATAAACTATAATACCAGTTTTCAAAAAAGTATGGAATTACAGAGTTGCAAAATATAGTACCGTGTTTCCCCAAAAATAAGACCCTGTCTTATATTTTTTGAACCCTGAAATAAGTGCTTGGCCTTATTCCCATGCACTCAAAAGCCCGATTGGGCTTATTATCAGGGGATGTCTTATTTTGGGGAAAACAGGGTATTTCTGATGTAAATCCAATGCAAAGGGTACCAAAGTGGCTATCAAACTATTTGGGAAAAAACAGTACTTTTGTGTGGCAATGAAAGGGTATTTCAAAAAATGCATGTTTGCTAAAGGAGCATCAAAGAAAACCGTGGTTTGCTATCTGCAAATTGGCTACAACCTGGTCTGCTGTCTCTTTAAGACCTCTCTGTAGCCAGCATAGCATCAAGTGGCTATAAAAGCTAAATAGAGAGGCAGTTACGTGTGGCAGTGGTGCAAGAAGGAAGGTGGTTGTTTGTTTATGGAAATAAAAACCTGAAGCAGCCTAAAGCTAATAGAAAGAGATACTGTTCTGCAGCAGTGAGACTCACAAGAAGTTAACAGTGGAAGAGCAGTTTTAGGAGTTTTAGGTAGAAGTGGGGAAGAGTGGAGTAGTGAGCAGTACTAGCCTTTGAGTGCTGGTGTGGATGTTGCCTACAGACCAGGGGTGGGCTTCAAAAGTTTTAGGAAGGGGGTCTCTGTCCAGCTGCTTGGTGGGCATGGCCATGGTGGGTGTGGCCTAGTGGGCCTCCTACACCATGGCGGGGGGGTGCGTTTTTGCCCTCCCTGGGCTCTGGAGACTTTCCTCCAGCCTCCGGGAGGGTGAAAATGGCCTCCCCAGGCTCCGGAGGCCCTCTGGAGGCCAGAAATGAACTTCTGGTAGGCCTGTTTTTCACCCTTCCTGAGCCTCTGTGCGTGCCCTGAACTTACCTGCATCCAAAACAGGCCGTGTGAGGACTCCTGGGAGAGGTGGAGTGGGCGGGGCCAGCCAGGAGTAGGATTTGGGAGTTCTCCGAACTGCACAGAATCTTAGCTAGAGGTTCTCCCAAACCCCTGGAAACCCCCAGTAGCCCATCCCTGCTACAGACCCGTGTGGTTGCGTTGGCCCTCTTGGGTTTTGGAAGCCACTGACTGACCTGGGATATACTAAAAAGAACCTGTGACAGTTCTTAAAAGAGTCATAGCTCTGAAAAAGCTTCTTGGATGAGAAGCAAAACGTCTTCAAAGAAAGAACAGAAAGTCCAGTGGCCTCTTGAAAAAAAAGGACCTTTGGTTCAACCTCCTCTATTAGAGTCCACGGTGGTTTCAGAAGCCATCCATGCCATTTTAGAGTGTTGCTGTGTTATGTTGCGAAAATAAATAAAATTAACATTAAGAAGAACATTAACATTAAGAAAAATCCAGAGAACAGGAAGACCAAAGATGCATTTTGAACAGTATCCAAAATCCCCAGCTATAATCACTGAAAAGTTTTACCCTGATCGTAACATCCTCTTCATTTTTTAAGAGTAACGAAATACTATTAATAATTCATGTAAAAAGCAAGGTTGTATTTACTGAAAGTCTGCAAGTGGGCACAGTTATCGTATTCCATGGCAAAATTGGCTTTTATCCTCTCATTATATGCACTTCCAGTCCTACATTTAATCCATATTATGCTCCTAAGGGCTAAGAGTTAGAAGACAAGATACAACGTTAATTTAGAACTTAATATAAAACCACTTATTGTGTTTGTTTTTTTTAAAGTACCGAATGCTAATTAACAGCTTGGCAAAAGAAATCATATTTAACCTGTAATATTAGTCAAGTAGATTTTTTTTAAAAAAAATCAGTTTGTTCGCAATTCAATTCTCCCTTCATCCTCGCGTTACAATTATATTGTGCAGTTTTACTATCCGAACACTTCACCTTCAATAACCGAAATTATCTTCCAAAGAAAGAAGTGTGGAGGTGGGGAGGGATTGGATATCTGATCAAAAAATGGCTGAAAAGGTTTGTAAGCAGTTTAAAGCTAGGCGCGCAATTAGCAAGCTTGATGACATATTTTTAGCGCTAATATTTCAAAATAATCTCACCAAATAACTTCTTGAAATGAATAAACTCTCGGGCAAAATGTGTGCTCATATGGCTAGATATTCATAAATCAATGCGGCCCGGCAGCACATGGATTCTCTCTGTAAAAGATGCTTCAAAGCACGAGGGGGAAGGAAGACAGCACCTGTCTTCAACTCATTAAAGCAGCTGTATATTTCCCTAAGAATGCATGCAGCAAAAAGAGCAGCTGTTTAAATTGTTGCAGACCAGATGTTGCTATTATATTCCTAGGCATGCCAAAAATACTTTTTTGAAGATCACGTCTGAAGCACCACCCAACTGTTCAAATCAGTCTGATAGGACAATTCATATTTCACGAATGTAAATTCTCGGGGGGAGGGAGGATCATCCACCGATATTCCCATTTTGTTCTCAAATCTCAAGATTTATTTATTTTATTTTATTTTTGCTATCAAAACAAGCAAGGACAAAAGTTAACTCTCAAGAAATGGACACGGAGCTGTGCAAAAGAAGTCAACGTTAATTAGAATTGCTATTTTAATTTTATTTTGGTTATTTCAAATTTAGCTGTCCTGATCCCGCTTATGTTTTTGGTCCAGACCTCGCAACACGCAGGCAAAGAAACGTAATCAAGTTTTCACTCGCACACAGACAAAAGCAACACATTCCTAAACTAGATATTTGGACATGTATTAATGCGATAAACTCCAAACTCCGTTGTAAGTAAGGCAGTTGTTAAGTGGGGTTTGCGCCATTTTACGAATTGTTTTGCCACAGTGGTTAAGCCAATCACTGAAGTTCTTAGACAAATCCTCTGTGTGTCCAATCACAGATGGCCAATAAGAATTCCATTCCATTCCATTCCATTCCATTCCATTCCACTCCACTCCACTCCACTCCATTCTGCGAATCATACAGTCATTATGCGAATCTTGTTTTCCCCATTGACTTTGCTTGTCAGAAGCTGGTGGAAAGTCCGAGTCACTTAACAACCATATGATTCATTTAACAACTGCAGTGACTGCCTTAACTGCTTTGGCAAAAAAACCTAAATTTGGGCCTGACTCATTTAACCACCACTTCGCTTAGCAACAGAAATGCTGGTCCAAACTGTAATCGTAAATTGAGGACTACCTGTATGAGTAGAAGTAATCTGTCCTCACTGTAACCTACTGCACTTTTTTCACTGTGGGCTCCGTATTTATTAATTATTACTCATTCGTTAAATTTATATGCCACCCATCTCACTACCAAGTTCTGAATCCGATTCCTACATGGGACATAAACTGGGCAGATGAGCGCACTAAAAGCCGAACCACGGAACGAACAAAGCTCTGTGCAAAATTGCCTCTCTTCGTCCGAGCACGTCCTTCGGAGTGAAAACTCGATGCAATCGTTTGCTTTATGGCCAACATGCAAATGAAGCAAGAAACCTGACTCATCACATCTGGAGTGAACTCAAGGTAGTGGCCACTGTCACATCTCCCCACGGTTAATAGCACGTCGTGCGAAGAACGACTTTGCTTTTGTCATAAATCTGCCGCCCATCGATTTTGCTGACTGGGCCTAAATTCAAACGTAATAGCAAAAGGGGCAAAATATTAACTGGAAAGGACACCATTCAGTTGAGGAGAAAGGCTGGATTATTCAGAAGGCATCTGAGAGTGTGGGGGGGGGGGAGAGAAGAGAGACAGCCAGGAAATGTGGATTTGGCACAGAGACAAAAAAACCTTGGCTTATGTTAATAAGATTGGCTTCCATTAACCTTCATGACACCTTCATAGATTGCTTCAGTAGCCAGGGTTTGATTCCTAGGATAAGGCATGCCTGTTTCCCCACCCGCCCACCATCCAATTCTACATGCGAGGCATGAAATATTAGAATATGTCACTGGGCCAAAGTTTCTAACGGTTTTTATGAATAGAGACACCGAGGCCAAGGTGAAGGCATTATTTAGCTGAGGTGTTTTTGTCTCTGTGTGTGAGACAAGTAGATCTGCTTCAGACTACTGGTGGGCAGATGGTATTCATTTGGTTCCACGGTGCTAAAACCAAATAATTTTGTAACCAAAAGTCATGTACATCATGCCGATCGGAGTTGGTCCTATTTAGAGACTCACAGCTTTGCGTTCGCTCGCAATGGTCTCCGGGGATCCGCGTACCCCCTCACTCTGCTTGGCCGAGTGCCCGATTTGACATTTCTATTTTCTGCTCCTCCTGTAAAGCTGGAGAATTTTGGATGTCTTCCAAAGCTTGACACAGAAAAGAGAAAGAATCCTAATGTGACAAGACAAGGATTGGGGGGGGGGGGGTATTTTGCATATGCAGGGAGACCCAGTGCATTAATTCTAACTCATGATAATGAAGTTCAGTCTCTAGCCAAAAAAAAAGGGAAAAATAAAAAAGATATAAAAGCATCAGAAAGTATCTGTTTTTCTGCCTTGGGCTTCACCCTGAATCTTTTAAAACAAACTTTTCCAATGTGCTTTCATAGCCAATGATCTGATGTGTCCCCAAAAACTACCAGAGGAAATGCAGGTAGTTGTCAACTTCATTTAGTGACCGTTCAAAGTTACAACGGCAGTGAAAAAAAGTGACTTATGACCGCTTTTTCACACTTACGACCTTTGCAGTATCCCCATGGTCATGTGATCAAAATTCAGGCGCTTGGGAACAGATTCATAATTATGATGGTTGCAGTGTCTCTGGGTCATGTGACCCCCCTTTTGCGGCCTTCTGACAAGCAAGCACACTTAAGCACAATGTTACTAACTTAACTGCAGTGATTCACTTAACAATTGCGGCAAGAAAAATTGTAAAATAAGGCAAAACTCACTGAAGAAATGTCTCACTTAGCAACAGAAAATTTGGGCACAACTGTGGTCCTAATTTTGTTTAAAATCAAACACGGCATTGATATACAATGGACACTCCAAATATCTGGCGCAACTCCCTTTTTTTTATTTTTTTAAGAGTATGTTTTCTCAACTCGGGGAACCTGGAATGGCACATTGGGAGATGTGCCTGGGGATGCTGCAATGGTCATAAGTGTGAAAAAGAGTCATAAGTCACATCTTGCAGTGCATTGTTACTTTGAATGGCCACTAAATGAACTGTTGTAAGTCAAGGACTACCTGTGCAATAAACAAAGAAACAAAGAAACAAATAAGCATTCCCCCCATATATAAACATCCTTCTTTCAAAAAGAGACTTTGGAAGGACCTACTCCACTTGACAAAAAGGGACGCGGTGACTCAGGGGCTAAGACGTTGAGCTTGTCGATCGAAAGGTTGGCAGTTCAGCGGTTCGAATCCCTAGTGCCGTGTAACGGGGTGAGCTCCCGTTACTTGTCCTAGCTTCTGCCAACCTAGCAGTTCGAAAGCACGTAAAAGATGCAAGTAGAAAAATAGGAACCACCTTTGGTGGGAAAGGAACAACGTTCCGTGCGCCTTTGGCATTTAGTCATGCCAGCCACATGACCATGGAGATGTCTTTGGACAGCGCTGGCTCTTCGGCTTTGAAACGGAGATGAGCACCGCCCCCTAGAGTCGGGAACGACTAGCACACACGTGCGAGGGGAACCTTTACCTTTTACTCCACTTGACAGAATAATTAGTGGGGCAGGGAACTTAGTAAGATGTTGAGAGAGGCTGCTCTCAAGGAACAGACGGGCACACAGGATACATCTTTAATTACCCAGTTCATCATACCTCACGTAATTCAGCAATCTGGATCCCTTGAGATAATACAAGCTGCCGAGTCCAAAGGCAACACGCTTAATGAAATACTCAAGTTCCTTTCAGATATTAATGCAGCCATACTTCACAATATAACTGCTGGCAGAGAGCAAAGGTCTTCTGAAGCAAAGTTTCCCCAAGTTTTCTGACTTGTTGGACTGGTGGGGGGGGAAAGGGGGCGGGGAATGGTTCCATGCGAGCGGCGGGCAAGTGTGCCCACCGATGCACAAATGGTCCATGTGGGCACATGCGTGCCTGCTGCTCATGCGAGTGGAGATGCACGCGCTCACCCACTTCCACGGCCTGGTTCCAAATGGCTCAAGGCTCAGTTAGGGGCCACGGTCCCGAGGATTGGGGACCCCTGTTCTAAAGCAACATTTCTAATGCAGAGAAGAACACCTACAAAATGTAGGTCCAATGCCCCTCAACAATTCTGCAAGGTGGAATGATGCCCTCTTATCTGTCTGTTGCTGTCCCAAATGCAAGGATTCTGAACATCCATATCAAAATTTTCACACGTATCTCTACCGATTTTAATCCAGGGTATTTGGAAGGGCTGATTCTAAGAGTCCTAGAACAGGGGTGTCAAACTCGATTTCATTGAGGGCCGCATCAGGGTTGTGTTTGATCTCGGAGGGCCGGGGTGGATGTGGCCAAGATGGGCATGGCCAGCTCGACGTCACTTGTGTCAGGGGTGCCTGTGAAAGCCCAAGTGCTCTGCCAGCGAAAAGGGGCTCCTGAACTCCATTTCCGGCTGCGACAGCCTCATGCAACCCAGGCAGAGGCACCATGGGCTGGTCCTTCACTGTTTCCAGGACAACCCCCACAGGTCAGATCTTCCTGTCCTAGAATAAGAAACGAGTCTGAAGTGGAAAACGGCAAACAAGCAATGGAAGGAAAAATAATTGAAGTTAAAATCTCCTAGCCAGGAGCCATTTAAGAGCATACTGGTATTTCGTGTTTAACTTCCGGGCTTGTCAAAAAGTGGTCACATGATCTTGGGACACTGCAACGGTCATAAGTATGAGTCATCACAGGGTTTTCTGTGCATGCGCTGAGCATCAAAAACGTGGATAAATGGG
Organism: Ptyas mucosa; assembly: GCA_012654045.1. NCBI lineage: Eukaryota > Metazoa > Chordata > Lepidosauria > Squamata > Colubridae > Ptyas > Ptyas mucosa. The sequence goes on from WNWU01000031.1 coordinate 6,940,708, forward strand.
ACATGATTACGTCCGGGCGGGTGGGCGGAGCCTCCCACAGCCGCTGCTACCGGTTCTCCCAAACCGGATAAAACCGGCTGACTACCAACACTGATTGTAAGTGTGAAAAATGGTCATAAGTCACTTTTTTCGGTGCCATTGTAACTTTGAATGGTCACTAAATGAATTACTTCTTTCGATTTATACTCAACCTCTCCTCTAAGTATACATGGTTCTCTCTCCACCAAGTTATGCCTGACACCAATCCTGAATGGCTCATGTTGAAGGACCAAGTGTGACTCATTTAAATAAAAATAATGAGAATTTATTTTTGTATTACAATAAACCATCACTATCTAATTCATTATCCAAAGTACATTTCCCATTATGGGTTATTTCTATCAGAAACTGCAGCCAAAACCAGCATTATTTTAAGCAAGATCAGGTCAAGCCAACCCTAGAATTTGTAGAAATCCATCCTGCTGAAAAATAGAGATTTGAGGGAAGTTTTAAGGCTATTTTTAGCGTGTGTGGAAGAAAACCATGAAATTGAGATAAATTTTGGTGGGGGTGAGGTTGAACCTCGGGCTGCTTTGCAAAAATAGCAGAGGGTAAAAAATACAGGCCATGATCTTTTTTTTTCCTCCCGTTTTTAAAAAAATCCTAAAACACATTTATACACACCAAGCTTCTCTGTTTCTCAAAATGCCCTGCAGAAAATATTACATCATGATATTCTCTCACAGGTATTCTTAGGAGCACAGCTGGCTCAGCAGAGAAAATGGCAAGAGACTTTCCTTCCAAGCATTTAAATTAACTGGTTTTCCTGGTTCTTTTAGCAGATTACAATTTATCAAGCCCTTCATCCAATCCATCCTGTCTCTTTACGGCAAATCCACCAGGGACTCCAAGAAAACTCTTAGTTTAAAACCGTTTGGTAGCTTTCGGTTATCATCCATCATAATTTTCTTTTAACCACCTGGCAGGTATTATTAACCATGGGGCAGGAGTATCAAACTCGAATTCATTGAGAGCCACATCAGGGTTGTGTATGACCTCGGGGGGGAGGGGCAGGGGGCGTGGCCAGCTCAACCTCACTCATGTCTGGGGCACCTGTGGTGGCCCAAGCGCTCTGCTAGCAAAAACGGGTTCCCAAGCTCCATTTTCGGCTACGACGGCCTCCTCAACCCTCTGCGGCCCTCTCCAGCTCTGTTTTCGCTGGAAGAGGCACTGCGAGCCGGTCCTTCACTGTTTCCAGGGTCGCTCTGCGGGCCAGGTGGGCCAGATCTGGTCCCCAGGCCTTGATTTTGATACCCCTGCCTTGGGGATACTATGTACAGGTAGTCCTCAGCTTACAACCATTCGTTTAATGACTGTTCGAAATTACAACAGTACTGAAAAAGTGGCTTATGTTTGTATTTCATACTTGGTTGTTGTTGTTAGTTGCAAAATCATGTCCGACTCATCGCGACCCCATGGACAACATTCCTCCAGGACTTTCTGTCCTCTACCATCCCCAGGAGTCCATTAAGCTCACGCCGACTGCTTCAGTGACTCCATCCAGCCACCTCGTTCTCTGTCGTTCCCTTCTTCTTTTGCCCTTAGTCTTTCCCAGCATTAGGCTCTTCTCCAGTGAGTCCTTCCTTCTCATTAGGTGGCCAAAGTATTTGAGTTTCATCTTCAGGATCTGGCCTTCTAAAGAGCAGTTAGGGTTGATCTCCTCTAGGATTGACCAGTTTGATCGCCTTGCAGTCCAAGGGATTCAGAGGAGTCTTCTCCAGCACCAGAGTTCAAAAGCCTCAATTCTTTGGTGCTCAGCCTTTCTTACGTCCCAACTTTCACAGCCATACATTGCAACTGGGAAAACCATAGCCTTGACTATATGCACTTTTGTTGACAGGATGATGTCTCTGCTTTTTAGTAAACTATCTAGATTTACCATAGCTTTCCTCCCAGGAGCAAGAGTCTTTTAATTTCTTGGCTGCAGTCCCATCTGCGGTGATCCTGGAGCCCAGGAAAATAAAATCTGTCACTACCTCCATTTCTTCCCCATCTATTTGCCAGGAATTGAGAGGGCCAGATGCCATGATCTTAGTTTTCTTAATGTTGAGTTTCAAACCAACTTTTGCACTCTCCTTCTTCACCTGCATCAAGGCTCTTTAGTTCCTCTTCACTTTCTGCCATTAGAGTGGTATCATCTGCATATCTGAGGTTGTTGAAATTTCTCCCAGCAATCTTAATTCCAACTTTTGATTCATCTAGCCCTGCCTTTCTCATGATGTCCTCTGCATGTAAGTTAAATAGACAGGGCGACAGTATACAGCCTTGCCGGACTCCTTTCCCAATCAATGGTTCCGCGTCCAGTTCTCACTGTTGCTTCTTGACCTACATATAGGTTTCTCAAGATACAAATAAGATGGTCTGGAACTCCCATCTCTTTAAGAACTTGCCACAATTTGTTGTGATCCACAGAATCAAAGGCTTTAGCATAGTCAATGAAGCAGTAGTAGATGTTTTTCTGGAACTCCCTAGCTTTCTCCATGATCCAATGTATGTTGGCAATTTGATCTCTAGTTCCTTTGCCTCTTCGAAATCCTGCCTGTACTTCTGGTAGTTCTCAATCCACATACCATTGGAGCCTAGCTTTCATACTTACGACCCTTAAACCATCACCATCACCATAAAATTTGGATATTTGGCAACTGATATGTATTTATGATGGTTACAGGGTCCTGGGGTCATCTTTTGTTACCTTCTGGGTGGGAAAGCTAATTTCACTTAACAACCATTTTACTAACTCAACAATTGCAGTAAAGTAAGGTCATAAAATGGGGCAAAGCTCCCTTAACAACAGTCTCGCTTAGGAACAGAAATTTTGGGCTCAATTGTAGTCATATAGATAGTCCTTGACTCGTGACCACAAATGGGTCCACAAAATTTATTGTTAAGAAGTATGGACATTAAGTGAAGCATCAAGTGACCACACCTGATTTTACCCCCTTTTTTTAGCAGAGACATTCAGCGAATCACCACAGTTGTTAAGTAAGACATATTGCAACTGCCAGTTTCAACGTTGGCTTAGTTTGTCGAAAGCTGGCTGGGAAGTTCGCAACTACCAATCGTGTGACTCTGGGCTACTGCAACCATTACAAATATAAGCTGGGTGCCAAGCACCCAGACTGCAATCACATGACTGCGGCAACATTACAACAGTTGTACGTGCAAGGACTGGTTGGTTATAAGTCACCTTTTTTCAGCGCCATCGTAATTTTGGTCATAAATCAAGGAATACTTGTATAGTTGTTCTGTATTTCCTGTTAATCCTGCAACCAGGTTAATAGTATTTGGCGCTTAGTTCTCTGGCCTATAGAAACCACCTTTTCCTCTGTTTATCTATGCCTATCACTTTTGTGTAGATATTAAACTGGAACTCTGAGGATGTCACCAGGAGGCTGATGACTTCTGGCTTAACTATTTTCAGCGCTCAAATTCCAAGCAAGCAAGCAATTCTCTTGTCCCTAAAGTCAACAATGGGTTGATAAGACTGAACAACCTGAAATTAAATTTAAACCCAAAGTTCCCTTGATAAAAAAAAAAAGAGAGAGACTGGAGAATTAGGATTTAGCCGGTTTGGATGGAGTTGTACTCCATCTGAATAACCAAAGCCACAGTTTGAAAGCCGCTGTCTCGTTTCCTAGGTAGCATACCACCAAGAATATATATATATATTTTTTAATTTGATTTATATGCCGCCCTTCTCTGGAGACTCAGGGCGGCTTACAATGCGCTAAGCAATAGCCCTCATACTTTTGTATATTTATACAAAGTCAGCTTATTGCCCCCACAAACTGGGTCCTCAATTTACCTACCTTAGAAAGGATGGAAGGCTGAGTCAACCTTGAGCCTTGGTGAGATTCGAACCTGCAATAATTGCAGGCAGCTGATGTTAATAACAGGGCTTTAGACCACTGTACTATCCAAGGCTCTGGACAATGACATGATCGAAAGAACCAGTATGATCTCTAGGGGTTAAGGCACCAGGCTACAAACCAAGAGACTTTTGAGTTCTAGCCCCTCCTTAGGCATAAAAGCCCTCTGGTGACTTTGGGCCAATCACCAGGAGACTGTGAGTTCTAGTTGTCTATGGAGATTCTCAAGTCATCCAGGTCATGGTTGTCCAAAGGTGCTTTTTCAAGAGTCAACTGGAGTTTCTGGTTTTTCTGTGAGTTCTAGTCTCACCTCAGGCATGAAAGCTGGTTGGTGACTTTGGGCTAATCACCAGGAGACTGTGAATTCTAGTCTCACTTTAGGAATGAAAGTCAGCTGGGTGATTTTGAACTAGATACTCTCTCTCAGTCCATCACAGGGCTGTTGCGGTGGGGAAAATAAGAGGAAGAAGGACTATTGTGTATGTTTGCCACCTTGAGTTGTTTATAAAAATAATAAAGGCAGTAGAGAAACAAATACATACATCTATGTCACCAATGCGCTCAGGGTTTTCCTGAGGAATCTGGAAGCTTCTCTACCAAACATAACTTCCGGGATGCTAACCAATGCACGATGCCAAGAACATGTTATGCCCACATAGAAAGATATGCACTAATTATCAACTAATTCTGCACACAATCCATGGCTTCAATTTGACCATTAAAAACTTACATAATTTAGGACCTGATGATATCAGGGACTATTTCAATATGCTCAACCTTTTTCTTTTTGGAAAGGAATCTAGATTTCCTTCTTCAGCCTAACCTTTTCCAGTGACAAGCATGACTATATGCCAAGGCACCCAGAACACGGTTACCTTCCTGCCAAAGTGGTACCTATTTATCTACTCACATTTGCATACTTTCAAACCGCAACTATTTTTAACTATTTTAGGTTTCCATCAGCAGAACGTAACGACGGACTACTATTTGAATGAAATCTATATAAATAAAAATGTAAATGTTCGTTTGTTCAAAATCGTAAATCTCCGAAAGTTCTTCACCGATTGCTTTGAAATTTTGACACAACGTTGCATTCGAATACGGGCGTGTTTTTATATAGATATTATATAGATGTCACACTTGTGACAGGTAAAAACATGCTTTTTAGCACGTTGGCGTCCAACAGCACCATCTGTTGGATGTAAAAGCAACACACGCTATACTACGTCGCAGCACCACAATGGCAGGCGCCAGCCGGGTCTTTTCCCCTCAGCGCCACCAAACCCACAAGCAAAATGGCGGCAAATGTCAACCGCCGCGAAGCATCCTCCTGACTAACGGAGTATGCCGTACCTTTGGCAGGGACCCTGATGCCGCCTGTGGTGCGGAGAGCTGCGAAGGTAAAAGCAGTTATACCGGCAAGCTGGGAAACCAGCTCTTACACCCGCAGCAGACTAGGACGGAGGCAAAGTAGGCGTGACCTGAGCTACAGAGGGAAATTATTGGCACTCTGTCAAAAAATATTGTATACCCACAAGACTGGGCCACAGCAATGCGTGGCCGGGTACAGCAAGTGCAAAATATAAACCTAATGGGTAATAATAAAGGCAGAGGACTAGCCGGGTTTAATTTAAACTTTAAATCCTGCTGACCATTTTGTGCATGACTCCACCATGTTCAAACTGGCATTTATCCATCTCCCCCTTTCCCCGCAAAACTTCACAGGTGCAAAAAGATACCTTAGGTTTCAGCTGTGGGCCACCTGTATGGCTATCATTTATTTTACAGCATTAACCTCAATCCATGAGCTCTAATGCAGATATTTTACTAGGCTAAAGCACCCTGCAGGTATGTGTCCTGTACCTTAAAGCATTAGTGCGCTCCACAGGGTTCTTTTGAGAGCTGCTAGTAAAATGTCTTGGCGCAGGTTTGACATGAAAATTAGATGACAGTGTCTTTCTAGTCGGTGTTTAAATGCTTTGGAATTAACAGATTTCAAAAAAAGGAGTGGTTTTTTGCGTTTTCCATAGTGTCACTCTATTTGTCAAAATGGCAGGCAAAGCACAGCCCTTCACTTACAAAGAACAATGTCCTATCTCTTGCACAAAGCTTGTTGTTGTACCCATGCCACTAGCAATTTGGTTACTTAAGAAGTAACCAAATACGGTTTCTTAACGTTTTAATTGGGAACAAGAGAACAGTAACAACTTTTGCTTATCCATGTTTGCAAACTACTCGAGAAGGTTGGGTGTCAAACTCGCGGCGGCGTCATGTGACGTATCCAGTGGTGGGATTCAGTCAGTTTGGGCTGGTTCAGGCGAACCGGTAGTTTAATTGCTGGCTGGCGCCTCCCCACACCACCCCTCCTCTTCTAGGAGTCCCCACGTGCCCCATTTTTGCTCCCAGGTAAGTGCAGGGAGGCCTTCTAGGCCCAAAACAGGGCATGGGGGGGGGGCACGCCCCCCCCATGGCCCGTTTTCACTTGCAGGAGGCTTCAGGGAGGCCTAGGCCCAAAACGGAGCATGGGGGGGGGTGGCACGCTTTTGCTCCCAGGGGGTTGCAGGAGGCCGAGTGCTCCCTGTCACACCCCCTGGCCATGCCCACTATGGCCACGCCCACCCAGCTGGTCATTAGGGCAGTGAACCGATTGTTAAAATTATTTGAATCCCACCACTGGACGTATCGTGACTTTTTTTCCCCCTTCGCTAAACTGGGGGTGGATGTGGACCAGCGCATGACGCATCTGGCCCATGGGCCACAAGTTTGACACCCCTGGTTTAGAACTTCAACCAGGAGGATATCCATTTTGAAAGGGTAGACTATTTTTGAGCCAGATCAACATATATCTGTTAAAAGATTTCGCCTTAAGAGAGGCACAGATACCCCCTCTTCTCTGTGGCAGCCCCTCAAGTATTGGAAGACGGCTATCATGTCTCCCCTGGTCCTTCTCTTCACTAGACTAGCCATGCCCAATTCCTGTAACCGTTCTTCATGTTTTAGCCTCCAATCCCCTAATCATCTTGGTTGCTCTTCTCTGCACTCTTTCTAGAGTTTTAACATCTTTTTTATAGTGTGGTGACCAAAACTGGATGTAGTACTCTAGGTGTGGTCTTACTAGGATATAGTACCTCCCTTGATCTTGATTGTATCCCTCTGTTAACACAATTTAGGATTGCATTGGCTTTTTTGGATGCCGCTGCACACTGCTGGCTCATATTTAGTTGATTGTCCACTAAGACTCCAAGATCCCTCTCACAGTCACTGCTATTAAGCTTGGTTTTCCCCAGTTTATATGTGTGCTTTTGGTTTTTCTTACCTAAGTGTAAGACTTTACTTTTCTCTACACTGAATTTCATTTTGTTAGATAGGGCCCAGTGTTCAAGTCTGTCAAGATCCTTCTATCATAAATACATGCGGGTAGCCAACGGCCCATTGATCACATGACCATGGGAATCCTGTGACAGTTGTAAGTTCGAGGACTTGTTGAAAGTCAATATTTTCAGGGCCGTTGTAACTCTGAACAGTCGCTAAACGAATGGCTGCAAGTTGAGGAGTACAGGCAGTCCTCCACCACAATTGAGCGAGAAGTTTCTTAAGTGAATTTTGTCCCGTTTTACGACTTTTCTTGCCACATTTGTTAAGTGAATCACTGCAGTTGTTAATTAGGAACAGGGGTTGTTAAGTGAATCTGGTTTTCCCCATTGACTTTGCTTGTCGGAAGGTCGCAAAAGGCGATCACGTGACTCCGGGACACTGCAGCCGTCATAAATGTGAGTCAGTTATCAAGCAAATCGTATGACCGTGGGGATGCTACGATGGTCGTTAAGTGTGAAAAACGATCACAAGTCACTTTTCTCAGTGCCGTTTTAACTTTGTACCGTCGCTAAATGAAACTGTTGTTAAGTCGAGGACTACCTGTCCCTGTAGATCTCACTTAGTACATCAGAACGATTGAATTCTTCAAATGCAAAATAGCCAACCAGCCAAACGTTGCATCTGTTTCTTTTCTGGACTTGAAGACAAGGCTGGACTTTTCGGGTTTTTTTACAGAAACGTTGCAATCAGCTATTTTTGAACGCTTAGGTATGTCTCCCCTGCTAAATTTGGTCAAACCGTCTTTACAACCGCTGGAAGGCTCTGCCAGAAGCCATGTGAATCATCATTCATAAAGTCAGAGGCGGGGAGAAGAGGGAAGCCCTAAAGGAAGTTGGATGCTTTGCAACGCCAGCAAGTAGAAACCCAAATTGAAGCGGGTTTAAATGTTTTGACAGCAAACCCCCCTCCCCAAACATACACACACACACAAAGTCAGTTTTGGCAAACGAGCACGCAAGTGAAGAAGAGAAGAAAGGATGAGGACTTCTTCCCAGTGTCCGTTGTTGTTTTTTTAAATAGTGAGTTTGGTTGAGCGATTGGGGGAATAGCTTTTGGGTGCTTTCTTGGTCCCCTCGCATTTGCATTCATTTTAATTGGATTTTGGAACCAAGGATACCAACTGCTGGGGATGCCCTGGACCATAAAACAAAGACACAAAGAAATCACCTTTGGAGTGGGGGGGTGGGGAGGTGAGGAGGCAGTGGAGAAAGAACAGGATAGTGGGGAATAGCAAACATCCCACGAAACAAGCGGGCTCTTATACTTAAAATCCGCAACCCCTGGATACATCTGACTGCAGCTGCCATTATCCCAGCCCAAAGAAAACTGTTTTGCTTCAGACAACCTTTGTGGATAGAGTTTTATCCCCCTCCATTCATTCATTCATTTGTTCGTTCATTCATTCATTCTCTCTCTCTCCCTCTCTCCCTCCCTCTCTCTCTCTCTCTCTCTCTCTCTCTCTCTGTTGCCTGTACTTCCAGGACTGTAGACATCCAAGGAGAAAACTGTACTGTAGCTTTATAGGAGTCAGAGCTCCTTTAAGCCAAAATTTACCCAGATCACTGCCATCTGGAAAGGTAGTTATTTTAAAGAGGGGGGGGGGGGGAAGGGGGGGGGGGGGGGAAGAGGGATGTTCTCTCCTTTCTGATAGGGAATTATATCCAAGTTGGAAGGGGATGGAAGTGGAGGGCTCTGGAGACTCCTTCTGCTAAAATCATTAACCGGAGGAAACGCTATACTGTGCTGTATATATGATATTTTTACCTTGTGCCTACAACACCAAGCAGTGCTGAAGGAGCAGGGAAGCTGCAGAGTTTATGCAGCTCCCCCTGGTTTCTCCGTTGCTCTCCTGCGGAGGAAATCGGGGTTTTCTTACCCTCGTCTTGGAGGGTTGATGATGTATATACACGTTACATGACATTACATGCCCAGCACATGTCATCATTTATAGATTTGACAGTCTACACACCCAGTATTTAGGGGCACTCTAAAGAGTGCATTCACACAACACGCTTGACCTGGTTATAGGAAGAACAGCCAGCCTGCTGTAAAAGCTACATAAACCCAACCAAGGTGAGCCATGGAAGCCACATAAACCCAACCAAGGTGAGAGATGGAAGCTACATAAACCCAACCAAGGTGAGAGATGGAAGCTACATGAACCCAACAAGTTGAGAGATAGAAGCTACATGAACCCAACCAAGGTGAGAGATGGAAGCCACATAAGCCCAACCAAGGTGAGCCATAGAAGCTACATAAACCCAACCAAGGTGAGAGATGGAAGCTACATGAACCCAACCAAGGTGAGAGATGGAAGCCACATAAACCCAACCAAGGT
>WNWU01000031.1:6955409-6973257 GCA_012654045.1 Ptyas mucosa
TAGAATAGAATAGAATAGAATAGAATAGAATAGAATAGAATAGAATAGAATAGAATAGAATTCTTTATTGGCCAAGTGTGATTGGACACACAAGGAATTTGTCTTGGTGCATACGCTCTCAGTGTACATAAAAGATACATTCGTCAAGAATCATAAGGTACAGCACTTAATGATAGTCAGAGGGAAACAGTCAATATAAATCTTAAGATTACCAGCAACAAGGTTACAGTCATACAGTCATAAGTGGGAGGAGATGGGTGATGGGAACGATGAGAAGATAAATAGTAATGCAGACTTAGTAACTAATTTGACAGTGTTGAGGGAATTATTTGTTTAGCAGAGTGATGGCCTTCGGGGAAAAACTGTTCTTGTGTTTAGTTCTTCTGGTGTGCAGTGCTCTATAGCATCGTTTTGAGGATAGGAGTTGAAACAGTTTATGTCCAGGATGCGAGGGGTCTGTAAATAGTTCTGCTCCTGAGCAATAAAACTTATTTATTTGGCTTACCTTCAGATACAATCACAGCTACTCTCCTTCATTCGCCGCTTTGCTAACTCTTCCAATGTGATCTGCCTCTGAAGAACATTCAGAAGCCGGATCAGCCATGCTGGCTGAGGAAATGTGGGAGTTGAAATCCACAAGTCTTTAAAGTTTGAAGAGCCCTGGTTTAGAAAGGTCAACGCAAATAACCTCAAACAGGTATTGGGAAACGATTTAAAAACTGTAGGTCTTTAACCCGTTCCATGTCCAGTGATATTATAATAGACAGCAGCCTGCCTGGCATATTTATTCAAAATGGAAGCTTCCAGTCAGTCATAAAGGATAGACCCATATACAACACACTGCAGTAGTCAAGTCAGGATGCTATGTTGCCATTGTCAAATATGACTGGTGTAGGAGCAATTAATAGAGAGCCAATTTGGTCTAGTGGTTAAGGCAGCAGGCTAGAAAGCAGGAGACGGTGAGTTCAAGTCCTGCCTTAACCATGAAAGCCAGCTGGGTGACTTTGGACCAGTCACTCACTCTCAGTCCAACCCACCTCACAGGGTTGTTGTTAGGGGAGAAAATAGGAGGAAGAACATGTGTTAGATACGTTTGCTTGCCGCCTTGAGTTAATTTGTAAAAATAATAAAAGACGGAATACAAATTAAATAAATAAATGCTATGAAAATTATCCTGTGGTAAGTTATCCTGTGGTAAAATGAGCAGATGAGTTACCCTGTGGTAAGATATTTGTTTGTTTGTTTATAAATAAATAATTTGCCACTGGGAACTCAATAGGAGTAAGGTTTTTCAGAAATGTAACTCCTTTTAAGAAATCTTTATTTATTTATTTTTTAATTCAGTAGAGACATTTCTTCAGAGACCTGCCCAACTTACCCATCGTTCTTCTCTAATGCAGTTGGGACACCTGGAATAATCTTTAAATAAATAAAATATATAACTCAAATGGGGAAATAAACCTGTCGAGACTTTGACCTTTGCAGTAAATGATGAAAAAATTGGTGAATGTCGATACTCAACTATTAATGGTTTTTAGGAGGTCCGTTGGAAAATGTAACAATAACAAAATATGTCCCAAGGCTTATTTTTGATATCGAAGGCCAATGATGTGGAAAATGTCACTTACTGGTAAATACTGACTCCAGATATGGTATCTGAGCATTTATTGTTATTTTATAATTCACAGTGGAATATTCTGACATTTCCTTCCATGTGTCTTCAAAACCTGTAAAGCCCTGTGAAACATCATAGAAACAAGTTATGAGAAATGTTTAAAACAGCGCTGGTTACATTGAGCAGGTTACAGCTAAGAGGAAACACGATAGTGGTCTTCCAAAACTCCAGTGGCTGGTCACACAGAAGATGGAAATCAGTTACGGTGCTTTAATACCAGTCTGGGGAACAGACGTATGGATGGAAATAGCAAGGTACCGGATGTTAATCTAAAGCAACTTCCATCAAGAGAAAAAAAAAAATGGTAAGGAAGGTGATTTTGGTAAAGCTCTGGAGAAACATCTAAATCATAGGTTTTGAAAACTTGGCAACTTTAAGACCTGTGGACGTCAACTTCCAGAATTCCCCAGCCAACCTTAGGAATTGAAGTCCACACGTCTTAAAATGGCCAGGGTTGGACACTGCTGATCTAAATGTTGAGAGCTATTTGACAAATCACCTCAAGATGATGGGTATCCGTCTTCCAATGAACACGTGGTTTGAGGGTTATACAAGATACATCAGGTGAATTGTAGTGTATCCAAAGAAGGGACATGAACAGCTTGAGTGGTCAGCTTTTTGTACATACATTAAAAAAATGACAGGCACCCGATTGTGCCCAAACAAAAACTCAACTACCATTTGCACACGACCTCCCTCCAGAGATACGAGTGATCCAAGACCTCCGGACTTTTCGTCGGGCCCTTAAAACTCATTTCTTTCAATTAGCTGGGCTGGCCTGACCCCATGCTGGTTTTAAAGTTTCGATATTGATTTTAATTTGAAATGTTTTTAAATTATGGGCCAAACTTTATTTAAATTATTTTAAATTATCTTAACTTTTGTATACAATGTTTTTAGTTGGCTGTTCACCGCCCTGAGTCCGTAAGGAGAAGGGTGGTATAAAGATTTAATTAATAATAATAATAATGATGATGATGATGATGTGCAGAAATGACAACCATTTGCACAAAATCCTGCAAGTTAGGATTGCTTGTAAGTAAGCAAAGATCGCAGGAATCCTACAACTGCAAGCATTCTACAAGAAGCCCAGGACTGGATTAGATGACATGATTGAGAGCTCCCCAGAATTGGTTAGAAGATGGGTGGCTATATAAACGTTTTAAGTAAATAAATATTTAGCCCAAAGTCGCTCTTTCAAAAGGCAACTGGACTTTATTTTTCCTTGAAGGCATTTCGTTTCTCCTCCAAGAAGTTTCTTCAAGTTCTGGTCTAGAGAACTGAAGAAGCTTCTTGGATGAGAAGCGAAACGTCTTCAAGGAAAAACGAAGTCCAGTTGCCTTTTGAAAAAGCACCTTTGGGACAACCATGACCTGGATCAGTGGTGGGTTGCCCCCAGTTCGGACGGGTTCGCAAGAACAGGTAGTAAAACCGGCGGGAGGCTCCACCCACTGACCCTGACATCATCAGGAAGCTTCTGCGCACGCGCAGAAGTGCGCGCGTGTGGTCCCGTTGCGAACCAGTAGTAAAGGTAAGTAGAACCCACCCCTGCCACATATTTATTAAAAAGTAAATATCTTTAGGTTGGTATTGTGGGTGTGGATTTACTGTACTTCAGTCTTCCCTCTTCTAAGTAGGATAGTGTAGTGCAGGGGTGTCAAACTCAAGGCCCCTCAGGCTGAATCTGGCCCACGGGGTGCTTAGATTGGCTCACGGGGTCGCCCTGGAAACAGCGAAGGACCAGCCCGCGGTGCCTCTGCTAGCAAACATGGAGCTTGGGGGGGGGGGGCACACATGACGGCCCTTTTCACCAGCACAGGGCTGCAGGAGGCTGTCACAGCTGAAAATGGAGCCTGGGGGCCACGTGGGGCTCCCCGAGCTCAGTTTTTTGCTGGCAGAGTGCTAACAAAACAAACTACTAGCAAAAGTGGATTTCCCCCAGCCCCGCCCAGGCCACCACGGGTGCCCCTGACACAAGTGAGGTCAAGCTGGCCATGCCCCTCTGGCCACGCCGCCCTGCCACCACCACCCCCAAAGTCAAACACAACCCTGATGCGGCCCTCAATGAAATCAAGTTTGACACCCCTGGTGTAGTGGTATTTGACAAAGGAAGAAACCCAGTTTCAAATCTCTGATCACTAGTAGAAATCAGTGGAGACTAAGCTGGTTGTTGTCTTACAGCATAGCTTACCTCCGTAAGGTTGTATGATGGACATAAACAGTGCTGGGTTTCCAATATTCTTACCACTGGTTCATCCTACACGCACACGCATGCCATCCCCGCATGTACTTTGATCGCGTGCATGCCATCCGCGCATGTGCCCGGCCTTGAAAACGTGGCTAAATAGGACGGCATTACGTCTGGGCTTTACATTACAGTCATCGCTACCGGTTTGTACGAACCGGCTGAATACCACCTCTGGATATAAAACCAGAGATTCTGTACATCACTGAGCTTTCAGATAAAATGCAAGTTTTAAATGCAATCAATTACGTGGCCCAAGAAAGCTCACTCTTAATAGAGATGTCTCCTGGGAAAGCAAGGGACTAAATGACAACACATGTGTTGCATTGTCGCCATACAAAGAGCCTTCCTTTTGTGGTTGCTTCACAGCAGTTTCATGAAAGCACTGGAGCTTATGGGGTGACATTGCAACATGTGCCTTATCACTTTGGTGTCAATGAAGTTAAGATCAGGCAACTACAGGGGGAAAAAAATTATAAAAGGGATCCTGTCTTTGGATTGCTGCTGTAAAGAAGGTAACTTAATCTCTTGTGCTGTTATCCTTTTGGCATCAAAAAGGAATCTTTTTCCTGAGTTTCCAATTGTTTTTTTGCATCTTGGATTCTTAAAATTAATCTCCAGTTGCTTTAAGATGGACAGATCTGGATAAATGGGGTAAGCTTTTGTGTATTTTGCCCCGGTTTTCTATCTTTATGCGATGTTAAGCTTTTTATGCTTATGTTGTGCTTATTGTTTGCTTCAAGATAGACTGTATCTCTAGGCTGTTAATACACCCGTTTCAATCTGTCAAAAAGAAAGAAATGCAATTTCTCTGTTTCAGAGACAATATAGGGAAGACTAGACAACAGGGAGCGTTTGGCCTGTTACAGCTGGACTGTTTTCTCCCTGAAAGGAATATTTTCTTTGGAAAACGATGACAAAATGGTGAATGCTATCTCTGCATCCTGAGTTCTTCGTAAGAGTGATGTATTGCAAAGAAGTGTTTATTTGACTGTTATGACATGATGTTGGGTTCCGTTCAATGTTTCATTCCACTGGCAAAATAAATTCTTCTCCCCTCTAAATCTGTTCCAGAGAATGAAGAGGCTGCCTGTCAGAAGTAGTTTTAATTAAAAATGCAAAGGATCTTGTGAAAATGGAACAGTATTTGAAGTACTTAGAAAAGGATTTCTTAACCTTGGCAACTTTTAAGATGTATGGACTTTTAACTCTCAGTATTCCCCAGATCTGCTCAAATCTGCACATCTTAAAGTTGCCAAGGTTAAGAAATACCATAAAGAAGTGTTGGAAGAAATCTCCATCTGGGTTCAGTTCCAGGTAGGGAGAAAGACACTGGAAATATGGAGACTGCTTGAAAAGATGGTTTAATGGTGGGCAGGACCACATGGTTTTGAAGTTCTAGGCAAAAAAGCACATGGGAGAGAGAGAGAGAGAGACTGACTTATACCCTCTGTTGCACGGGTGAAATGCTACCGGTTCAGAATGGTTTGCCCGAACCGGTAGTAATAAATGCTACCAGTTCGGGTGAACCAGGATTTCTCACAATCCGACAAGTAGGAAATCCTGCTTTCTAGCGAATCTAAATTGTGCCCCCCCCCTTGCTATTCTATTTACCATTGAAGACTCAGAAATGGCTTCTTAATCCTCCTTTTTCAGCGCTGCGTGGTAGCACCTGTGGTGCACATGCACTCAAAGCGAGCATTTGGCACGCACTGCGCATGCGCGCATGAAGCAAACTGGTAGCGAAGCGAACTGGTAGCAGACTTCAGAGCATTTCACCCCTGCTCTGTTGGGCTTTGAATTCAAACTTGTATTCTGATTGGTTGGCTCCCATGGGGCCATGCAGGGGTAACTTTGTAGGTTGTCTTTGGAGTCCCAGGCTTGGTTGAGCCTTGCTGGGTGATGAAATCTTACCAGGTGCCATGTGGTGAGTTCTGTTGCTAGATGGGTAGAAGGCTAATCCTATCTTTGTTGAATCTTGGGTGAGGGCATTTGCTTATGAATAGACCTAACTATCTCTTTATCTCTTAAGTGCTGACATCTGCTGGGGGCTATTGAGGAGGGTGGGGGCTGTTAAGAGTGAGTCTGCTTCCTGCCTCTAAAAAACCATGTTTCTCCATTTCTCATCCAGAGAAATATAATATTCTGCCTTTTTAATATTTCCTAGAATATTTCATTCTTCTAGGAGAGGGGTGGGTGCTAACTTCCTACAGAAGGAAATCAGAAGCTCACGAACAAAATCTTGGACAGTGAGATAGCAATAACACTTAGACTTACATACCCCTTTCATGGTGCTTTACAGCGCTCTCTGAACTGTTTACAGTGTCAGTATATTGTTCCCACAATCTGGGTCCTCATTTTACCGACCTCAGAAGGATGGAGGGTTGAGTCAAGCATGAGCCGATCAGGATCAGACTCCTGGCAGTGAGCAGAGTCAGCCTGCAATACTACATTCTAACCACTGTATCACCATAGCTTCTGGGTGGGCAGTATATATTTATATTTATTTATTTATTTATTCATTCATTCATTCTTTCATTCATTCAGAAAATGTATTTTTATTTCTGTTTCATAAATGCAAATAAAAATGAAGTATTAACTTAATTGTTTTCTTCCCTCTACGCTAATTTGCCATCGAGATAAGGTCTCCCTTGGGTGGCTCAGTGGCTAAGACACTGAGCTTGTTGATCAGAAAGGTCGGCAGTTCGGCGGTTCGCATCCCTATTACAGGTCTCCTGCTTGAGCAGGGGGTTGGACTAGATGACCTTCCGACTCTGTTACTGTTACTGAGCTTGATTGCTGGTGAGTCATACCCAGGTTACTTTCTTTGCAATGGTACAAAAATAAAGAATTGGTTTCCCATAATCTTCTAGGAGCATTAAAAAAAAATGCCATCTGGGTCTTACAGCCTTAGGATTTCTTGGTTGAAAATTTGCAGCAATTCCAGTTCAAAATCAAAAGGTGTTTTTGGAGCATGTGGGGATGTGAGCAGGACAAACTTTGAAGCCTTTGTTAGGAAATGATAATTACCTAACTTGTTGGGTTGGCAATATATAAACCCGCAATATAGCTTTAAGACTGTATTGCTCTATTGCATCATACTGTGTCCTGATTGGTTAGCTCTGTAGCCAATGTCCTTAAGAGGAAGCTACAAATATGGTTTGTTTCTCTTTGCTGGTCATTACTGCTCTTTGCTTTGTTTGCTACTGTTTGCAACTGTTTATTGTGTACGACTACAACGACTGGTAAGAAGACTTTGTTATTGGAATATCCCTAGACGATTGTTTTACTATCTACTGCTTTATCTGTGTATGACCTGGACTGTTATTGGACTGTGCCTTATTACTATTTCCTAAAAGTAAAGACAACTCACTGTATCTGTGTGTTTGCTGTGTTTATTTGCAACTGCTCTCAATCGCTTTCATGTGCACACCCTTGCTACTCTAGGGTTGCTCTGCGAATTCCTTAACATTCTTTGCTGGCCATTTCACAGCAATTGTATAGCTGGGCAATCCCAGGAACTGAAGTAGTTGTTGCAAGGAGTTGCCATCATCAGGGGTGGGATTCAGCTAGTTCAGACCGGTTCAAGCGAACCGGTAGTTCCAATGATCAGTTTGCCCCGCCCACTCACCCACCCCTGCCCTATCCTGTCTTACATTTCCCTCTTTCTGGCTCAGCTGACTTGTGCGGCACAGCTGATTTCCGTGCCTCCGCTGTTCTACTTACCGGAGCTACCTTAGAAGGTAAGCAGCTGAGCTTCAAATTGCTGTATTTGGAATGCTGCAGGCGCGTGCAAAGGCAGCGTGCAAAGCTCGCACTTGCAGAACAGGTTATTAAACCGGTTGCATCCCACCACTGGCCAGCACGTGCTACACCTGTAATTTCTTGTTTGAAATTCAAAGTGCTCTATAGCCCTGATTCCGTAACGATGAAGCCCCCAAGGACTAAATAGTTCCACCCCTTTTTCCACTTTCAAAAAAAATCAGCAAGGGTCCTTATGTGTAAGTCACCTGTTGGGACACTACACAACCTTATAGTTTTGCTGGCAACAAGGTGGAAGTCTCTGACTTCCTCCAAGATGTTTTTTTTCAGTTTTCCATTCTAGCCTGCAACAACCCAACAATTCTGTGGAAGTCTCCCACTCAAGTACTCTCCAGCTTCTAAGCTTAAGTCAGTTGTAGCCTGCTGAGACCATCATTGCCGTAAATTGTGATTTTAAATCCTTACTGTCATCTCCTTCCTGTACCACATTTTATAGCAGCTCCATAATTTATTCTGGCAGGTGGCATCACCTGTCTTCTGATAAAAAAAAAATTCCCTTAAAAGCTGATACCTATGCTGTCCCAATGATATGTTACTAAGGATTCCTATCCAAAATCACTCTTATTGCAAAAAAAAAAAAAAAACCTTGACCATTTGTTATACTACAGTGGTTTACTATACACACAATTACTATACTGTCATCTAAAACAGGATTTACTGACTTGGAGTAGGCAGAGATCTGAAAATATCTCATAGGCTTACAGATGGTTGCTCCAGATCAAGACTGCTTGCTTTCTAGCTGGATCCAGTTCAGAGAACAATTAAGAAAAAAAATGTTACAGGGGCTTGATTAATGAGGAAAATGGAATTAATTACTCCTACTAATAGCAATTACACACTGTACATCTCTTAAGTACATTCAAGGCAAAGCTGAAACGGAGGGAGAAGTATTTGTTTCAAAGGCCAGATTGGAATTTGATGTCTTCCAAATGTGTTGAAGAATGGGGGCTCCCAGAATCCTTAGCCAACATGGATTGGGAATTCCGGGAGTTGAAGAAATCTTTTGCACATTTAAAGGGGACCTTTCAGATTGCAGAAAAACTCTTCGGAGTCTTTTCCCCTGAAGTGAAATCTAAAATCTCCAAAACTATAGAATAGAATCAAATGGAAAAATGGTCCTCACCGAGCCACTACCCAGAAATAAGTGAGCCTAAGGGAATGATAAAACAATTGCAGAACTGCTGGGAAATATAGGCTGGGTTGCTTAAAATTACTTACTTGTGTTTCCCCGAAAATAAGACCAGGTCTTATATTATTTTTTGCTCCAAAAGATGCATTAGGGCTTATTTTCTGGTTAGGTATTATTTTGGGGGAAATACCAGGGGTGAAATCCAACAGGTTCTGACAAGTTCTGGAGAACCGGTAGCGGAAATTTTGAGTAGTTCGGAGAACTGGCAAATACCACCTCTGGCTGGCTCCAGAGTGGGGAGGGAATGGAGATTTTGCAATATCCTTCCCCCAGGAGTGGGGACGGAATGGAGCTTTAGCAGTAGCCTTCCCCTGCCATGCCCACCAAGCCACACCATGCCCACCAAGAACCGGTAGTAAAAAAAAATTGGATTTCAGCACTGGAAAATATGGTACTAAATGCATCCATCTGGCTGACAATCTTAAATGGGGCTTATTTTGGGGGTAGGACTTATATTATGAGCATCCTGAAAAATCATGCTGGGACTTATTTTCCAGTTGGGTTTTATTTTCAGGGAAAACAGGGTGGTAGCCTTTTGATTTAAAGATATGCAACTGAGACTGGTTGGCATGGTTATTTTTTTAAAAGTAAATATTTAGTAGCTTATTTTCAGAGCAACTGTGGATTCATCAGCAAAAGCAAAATAATTACTTAATAATTGAGTACAATTGAACGCTGTTCCGGGTAGTTCCTTGGCGATAAGGTCAACATTCAGAAAGGCAACTTCCCTTGAAAATTGCTACCATGAAAGTCATTTCCCTCCAGGTATGTCTCTGGTAAGCTTTCTATTAAGAAAAAGAAGATATCAACCTTTTCCCTGTACACTGGAGACTCAATATAGTAGAGTAGTTAATATGCTGGACTAAGAAGGTTAAACAGTTTATTCAAGTCTACTTTCTACCAAGAAAATGTACTGGCTGAATGAGTCAGACAACTGCTCACCAGGGGTGGGAATCACATACCATATTTTTCAGACTATAAGATGCTCCTTTTTCCCTCCTAAAAGGGGGTGAAAATTTAGGTGCATCTTATACACTGAATGTAGCCCCGCCCACTCACTGGCCCCCACCCTTTGGCCTTTGCCTCGCAGCAGTTACCTCCTTGCAAGCAAACAGCAAGAAAAAACAGCTCCTTTCAGCTTTAGCACAGCCTAATTAGCACAAGTTGATTCCATCGGCCTCCCGACTCTCAGCTGATTTGCTCTCAGCTGTTTTGCGCAGGGCTCTGCTGCTTGCTGCAAAGAGGTAAATTGCTGGAGCAGATTTTTTGTTTCCTTGTGCTAATCAAGCTATGCTGAAAACGAAAATTAAAGTAAAGCAGGCTGTTTGCTGCAACGAGGCAAAATTGCTCAGAGGCAGAGGGAGATTTCTTTTTCTTCTTTTCCTCACCAAAAAAGGTAGGGGCGTCTTATACTCCAGTGCGTCTTATACTCTGAAAAATACGGTAATTTACCTTCCGGTTCACCCAACACTGAAAATGCGACCTTCCGCTCATGCGCTTTGCTCACATGTGCAGCTTCCACGCATGCGCATGGCTTGAAAATGTGGCTAAATAGGACAGCATAGCACTGGGGTGGGTGGGTGGCCACCCGCAGGTCACTACTGCTGGTTCGCCCAAACCGGCTGAATACCACTTCTGCTGCTCACCCTACCTACTTCACAAGGCTGTGGAGGTAAAATTAAAGTGCATTCCAGTAGTCTAACCCAGGGGTCTCCAAAATTGACAATTTATAAGACTTGTGGACTTCAACTCCCAGAACTCCCCAGCCAGCCATGGGGAATATATCTCTAGTCCAGGGCTATCAAACTCGTGGCCTGCAGACTGGATGTGTCACATGCTGGCCATGCCCGCGCCCGGTTTAGTGAAGGAGGGAAAGTCCCAATACGTCATGTGATGCTGCCATGACGACCTTCGGAGAGGGGTGGCATATAAATTGAATTAATTAAATTAAATTAAATTAAATGAGTTCGACACCCCTGCTCTAGTCAATGTTTCTCAACCTTGGCAACTTTAAGAGATGTGGACCTCAACTACCAGAATTCCTCCAACCCTGGGGAAAATGTGCTGGCTGGGGAATTCTGGGACTTGAAATCCACGAGTCTTAAAATTGCCAAGTTTGGAGATCCCAGATCTAATCCAATGGTCACAAGGACTAGGACTTGAGTTAGGGCTGTACCCAGTGGTGGGATTCAGTCAGTTCGGGCCGGTTCGGGCAAACCAGTAGTTAAATTGCTGGCTGGCCCCGCTTCACCCTGCCCCTTCCAGGAGTCCCCATGCGCCCCATTTTAGCTCCCAGGTAAGTGCAGGGAGGCCTATTAGGCCCAAAACGGGGCATGGGGGGTGCAGCGTGGCCCCCCGTGGTCCCCACGGCTCGTTTTTGCTCCCAGGGGGCTGCAGGGAGGCCTGCTAGGCCCATTTTGACCCATTTTTGCTCCCAGGGGGCTGCAGGAGGCCGAGTGCTGCCTGTCATACCCCCTGGCCATGCCCACCCAACCCAGAAAACTGGTTATTAATTGAATCCCACCACTGGCCATGCCCTAGACTGGGAAACTGAAGAAAAAAATTCTGAAGAAAGCAGTGACATGCCATTTCAATGCTAGTGCCAAGAAAAATACGGTAATCCTCAGAAGTTGAGCTCAACTTGAAAGTATAAAAAGTAGGGATCAGCTGTAATATTGCCATACGCTAATGTCAGATTAAGATAAAACATCTGGAAACACTTAGCCAAAATATAACTCCAGAAGTTAAAATGTGAGACAGAGAAGAGACTGTCAGACATTACAAGAAAGAATTGGTTGTCTTAGTTTCAGAGACGGTCCTGGTCAGACCTTCAGCAGCGCAGCTGAGAGTAGATCTTAGCAGGTTATCATTAATTATGAAGAACTGACCTTTCACGTTGAATTAATGCAAAGGCCTCTTTAAGGGATGTGGTGGGGCGCATAGCTTCCATGACAGGCCAAATGTTAGATACCCTGCTATTTTTCAGAACAGAGAAAAGTATTTGCATAATGAAAATGATCTATTAATTCAAATCCTTCCTCTGGGAGCCACGTGTAAAAATGATGCTGCAAAGATAATTGGTTTCCCACAAATTGGCTTTGCATTTGATTCAAGAATGATAATCATTTGCCTACATTTTTCTCTTATTAAGAATGTGTGTGTGTATATATGTGTGTGTGTGTATGTACATACTCACACATGCATTATTTGGATATACAAAATAGAATAGGAATAGGAATAGGAATAGGAATAGGAATAGGAATAGAATAGAATAGAATAGAATAGAATAGAATAGAATAGAATAGAATAGAATAGAATAGAATAGAATAGAATAGAATAGAAAATAGAATAGAATAAATAGCAAAGTTGGAAGGGACCTTGGAAGTCTTTTAGTCCAACCCCTGCTCAGGCAGGAAACCCTATACCATTTCGGACAAATGGTTGTCCAGGCTCTTCTTAAAAATTTCCAGTATTGGAGCATTCACAACTCCTGGAAGCAAGTTGTTTCACTAATTAATTGTTCTAACTGTCAAGAAGTTTCTCCTTAGTTCTAAGTTGCTTCTCTCCTTGATGAGTTTCCACCCATTGCTTTTTGTCCTGCCCTCAGGGGCTTTGGAGAATAGCTTGACTCCCTCTTCTTTGGGGCAGCCCCTGAGATATTGGAAGACTGCTATCATGTCATCCTTAGTCCTTCTTCCAACACTCCCGTTTTGGCTCTCGATGCCGAAAAGGTTCACCAACATTGACCTATCTGGTACCTATGCATTTTGTTTTTCTTGCCTAAATGTAGAACCTTACTTTTTCCACCTTTGAATTTCATATTGTTAGATAGCGCCCAATATTCAAGTCTGTCAAGATCCTTGATCTTATTATTATAGAGGTGTTTTAAAACTGAGCTCCTGTGCATTCTTTCATGGATTTTTTTCTAAATGCAATATGGGGAAAACAGATTCAGTTAACAACCGGGTTACTAACTTAACAACTGCAGTGATTCACTTAACAACCATGGCAAAAGAGGTCATGAAATGGGTCAGAACTCACTTAACAACTGTCTTGGTTAGCAACAGAAACGTTGGGCTCGATTGATGGTGGTGATAAGTGGAGGACTACCTGAAATCAGGCGTTCGTAAAAATTGCTTCCAATTTCAAAAGGTTTCAGCTGCTGCAGATATTCAGAATACCATTTTTCCCAAAATGCATATAAATAATGTATTTCAAAATGCCAATGTTGGCACTCGCTTTGTAGCTGCCATCTCTGATTAGGAGAAATATCTCGCAGCAAGCGACTTAAGGAAGTCTCTCCTTGCCTTAGATTTTCTTCTTCAAAGGGAACAGAAATCTAAAATTTGATAATTTGCCGGAATTATTTTGACGTTGAATATATTTATTTCGATATATTTCAGTCTTGCTCTCTTCAGAGTTTCTGTTTTTTTGAACGAGTGGCAGTTTGGCAGAGAAAGATACATTATTTATTCGTTTTTTTTCACTCACCTCCATCTGGTTCCAGGTGTGTCGTTCTTAAGAACACCTTATGGGCATATGGTTGTGTCTCTGTGACTGCATCTCCTTGTAATTGCACAGTGTAACACAACTGAGAAGAGACCGGGGTGTGGGGGGTGGGGTGGGGAAGCAGAGCGAATAATATAAAGTAGAGAACAGGACAAGCCATGATCAAAGAACTCAGATCGGCACAAACCAACAGTTAGTATTGTTTATTATTTCACCCAGAGCAGGTCAATCTAAGGTGTTACCTTAGCAGTACAGTTTTATCTGCTAAACACTGATCTGTTTCATATGTCTTTCAACTAGGATTATGTGAGATCACAGCAACTAACCAAACTCTGAAAGATTGAGCTCCATTCTAGGCAGGGGTGGGCTTCAAAAACTTTAGCAAGGGGTTCTTTGGCCAGTTGCTGGGTGGGTGTGGCCATGGTGGGTGTGGCCTAGTTGACCTCCTGCACCATGATGGCGGGGGAGGGCATTTTTGTCTTCCCCAGGCTCCGGAGGCTTTCCTTGAGCCTCTGGGGGGGGTGAAAATGGCCTCCCCAGATTCCAGAGGCTCTCTGGAGGCTGGAAACAGGCCCAAACATCAGATAGGCCGGTTTGTACCCTCCGCGAGCCTCTGTGCGTGCCCTGCACTTACTTACATCCAAAATGGGCCACTTGGGGACTCCTGGGAGGGGCGGGGTGGGGTGGGAGGGGCCAGCCAAGAGTAGGATTTGGGGGTTCTCCGAACTGCACAGATTCTTAGTTAGAGGTTCTCCTGAACCCCTGCAAACCCCCAGCAGCCTACCCCTGATTCTAGGACCTCAGGCCAAAAAAAAAAAAGCTTTCTATATATAGGTGTCCAGGTATATAGATATACAGGTAATCCTGACTTACAACCAGTCATTTAGTGATCATTCAAAGTTACAACGGCACCAGTGGTGGGTTTCAAATTTTTTTACTACCGGGCATGGCTTGGTGGGCATGACATGGCTTGATGGGCGTGGCTTGGTGGGTGTGGCAGGGGAAGGATACTGTAAAATCTCCATTCCATCCCCAATCCAGGGGAAGATTACTGCGAAATCCCCATTTCCTCCCGATCAGCTGGGACTTGGGAGGCAGAGAATAGATGGGGGCGGGGCCAGTCAGAATTTTTTCTACCGGTTCTCCGAACTACTCAAAATTTCCACTACCGATTCTCCAGAACTGGTCAGAACCTGCTGAAACCCACCTCTGAACGGCACTGATAAAGGTGATAAGGCACTTATCACCATTTTTCAGTTATGACCGTTGCAGCATATCCACGGTCACATGATCAAAATTCAGACGCTTGGCAACTGACTCATATTTATGACGGTTGCCGTATCCCCAGGTCATGTGTCCACCTTTTGCGACCTTCTGACAAGCAAAGTCCATGGGGATGCCTGATTCATTTCACAACCGTGTTCCTAACTTAATGCCTGCAGTGCCTCCCTTAACAACTCTGGCAAGACAGGTTGCAAAACGGGGTGAATCTCACTAAACAAATGTCTCATTTAACAACAGAAACATTGGGCTCAATTGTCGCCATAAGCGGAGGACTATCTGTATTTGCAGCCGTTTCACGAATTCCGTCCTTTTAGAAGGCGGCCTTCGTTTAATTCCATCATTGAAATACTCATGGAGACACATGCAGCCTTGCAGTTTATGTAAGAATCATCCCTGAAGAGTAGAAACAAAATTGTAATTAAATCAGGGTGGATTTTTTTCCCCTCCATGCTTGCAAAAAAAAAAAAAATGGAGTGAGGATCAAAATAAAATGTATAATGCCCCATACGGGAAAGTCTTTACAAGACAAAGGACTCTTTTAAAACGAGATATGAGTGGATCTACCTCTTTTGAAAAGCAATCTGACAGTTTCAATTTTGTTTCAAGAATGTAGTTGTGGTGGAACCATTTCCGATTGCTGTTTGTTTAGCAGGGTGTGATTTGATATGATTGCCGGAAAAAAAGAGAGAGAGAGGGAGAGGGAGGGAGGGAGGGAGGGAGAGAGAGAGAGAGAGAGAGAGGGAGAGAGAGAGAGAGAGAACAGAGAAAAAGATTTTCTGATTACTGGTCCACTCTGATTAATATTTACAGCTCATTAAGAGCTTTTAATCTCCTGCAACTTTTCAGGAAGGGTTTATGATGGCAGAGAGCAGCCCTTGCCAAAACTCAAGGTTGAAAACCAATAAATTTACAGTCGCACACAAATGGAAGCTTGAATATTTGTCTGGACATGTCGTTAGCTTTTTAACTGTAGCTGCTCACATACCTGAACCCACAGGCTCCTTCTTAAGTGTGTGTATGTGGAAGGAAAGGAAACAGGACAAGCCACCCTCTCTGTTTAACAGTTAGCAAAGCAGACATTCACAAGATTCGCAAATGTGCAAATCTTTTCTTTCTGGCTGGTGTATTTGTTCCCCACCCATTGTTTATTTATTTGAAACAGGCATATCTTGGCCTTACTTGAGAAGATACTCATGGTGGTTGGGTTGGCAAGAAAACCCACACAAAGACACAGACACACAAACACGCACACCAGAAATGAAAGCAGTTGGTACAGAATTAATAGCCAGCAGAAAGTACAGGTAAATCCTCAGCGTACGACTACAATTGAACCCAAAATTGATGCTGTTAAATGAGAAATTTGTTAAGTGAGTATTGCCCCATTTTATGACTTTTTGTTGTAGTCTGCCAGCAGCCTGTGGAGCTGGCAGCGGAGTCGGACAGCGATGAGGCTGAGGAAGAACATGGGCCAGTTCTGGAGTACAGGGAAGGCCCAGACGAGGGCTCTGCGTCAGAGGCAGAGATGGAGCCAGGGCCATCGGGGAGTGATGCACGGACTCCGGAGCCTCCAGAGGCTGACAGAAGAGAGGCAGAGGAACAGGAGGAGCCTGTTCCTAGTGCACACATGAGAAGAGCTGCCAGAAGGCAAGAGCAGCTAAAGCAAAAAGGACAACTTGGGAATAAGGCCAGGAGATGATTGGCCCCTCCCATAAGGCTTAAAAGACCAGCAACGGCTCTTGGGCTCTTTGTCGGAAAACAATGTTGATAGATTTGTTTCTTGTTTTGCTGCATTTATTTCTTGTCGGCGTCTTTGGCTTCTGAACGTTTGCCAAGAAAAGCCTTTGGCAGGTTGCCTAATTAGACCAAGGTTGGTGATAAGGCTGAAGAATTGTGTTATGAAGAATTTGTTTTGAATTAGTTTGGATTACGCTGAGAATGAGTTAATTCTCAGCTGTTCTAATAAAGTCAGGTTTATTTTCGAACTGATTGCGTCTGATAATACCTATTTGGGCCTGGGTCACAACACTTTTCTTGCCACGTTTGTCAAGTGGAACCCTGCCATTATTATGTGAGTAACACGGTTGTTAAGTGAATTTGGCTTCCTCATTGGTTTTGCTTGTCAGAAGGTCACAAAAGGGGATCACATGATCCCACAGGACACTGCCATGGTCGTACATGGGAGTCATTTTGTCAAGCATCTGAATGTAAAACACAGGACAACATGGGGATGCTACGACGGTCATAAGTGTGAAAAACAGTCAGAAATCTCTTTCAGTGCCATTGTAACTTTGAATGGCCACTAAGTGAACTGTTGTAAGTCGGGGACTAACTGTAGAAACACAGGTAGACACAGATACACACACAGCTGGTTGTTTGCATCCTTTTATTTTATAGGTCATTTACCTCAACGACTTTCTAAAAGGACGCAAATGACTAACTGTCTGCAAGGAGTATAAATCCTTCCATTCCCCACCATCCAGTCAGAGCTGAAGAAGCTTCTTGGATCAGAAGCGAAACATCTTCAAAAGAAAAACAAGAAAGTCCACTTGCCTCTTGAAAAAGCACCTTAGGGACAAAAATGATCTGGATAACTGAGACAATCACTGCAGTTATTAAGCGAATTAAGTTATTCCGGTCATTAACTGAATCCAGTTTCCCCCATTTCACCTGTCAGAAACTAACTGATAAGGTCAGAAATGGAGGCTTTGCCAGCTGCAAGTGCCCAGAGGTGGGTTTCAGCAGGTTCTGGCTGGTTCTGGAGAACCGGTAGCGGAAATTTTGAGTAGTTCGGAGAATCGGTAGTAAAAATTCTCACTGGCCCTGCCCCCATCTATTCTCTGCCTCCCGAATCCCAGCTGATCGGGAGGAAATGGGGATTTTGCAGTAACTTTCCTCTGGAGTGGAGAGGGAATGGAGATTTTACAGTATCCTTCTCCTGCCCACCAAGCCACGCCCACCAAACCATGTCACACCCACCAAGCCACGCCCACAGAACAGAAGGACAAATAGGCTAAAAAAACCCTTCTATCCCAGAGCAGTAACTATATTGAATTCTATTGTATAGTGCAACATTAATGCGATATCAAGGGTTTTCAATTCAATTGTATAGAATGCGAAGGATGTG
>WNWU01000031.1:6990926-7004959 GCA_012654045.1 Ptyas mucosa
TATTCTATTCTATTCTATTCTATTCTATTCTATTCTATTCTATTCTATTCTATTCTATTCTATTCTATTCTATTCTATTCTATTCTAACCATCAGGAAATGTCTCCTTAGTTCTAAGTTGCTTCTCTCCTTGATTAGTTTCCACCCATTGCTTCTTGTCCTACCCTCAGGCGCTTTGGAGAATAGCTTGACTCCCTCTTCTCTGTGGCAGCCCCTGAGATATTGGAACACTGCTATCATGTCTCCCCTAGTCCTTCTTTTCATTAAACTAGATATACACAGTTCCTGCAACCGTTCTTCATATATTTTAGCCTCCAGTCCAGTGGTGGGTTGCTACTGGTTCGCTCTGGTTTGGGCGAACTGGTAGTGGTGGCAGTGGGAGGCTCTGCCCACCCACCCAGACATCATCAAAAACACTCTGCACATGCACAGAAGTGCCGTGCGCTCACAATGCACCCATGTGCACCCACACACTCCCAATAGCGAACAGGTAGCTCCAGGATTTGAAACCTATTACTGCTCCAGTCCCCTAATCACCTCTTTTGCTGTCATGTCTCCCCTAGTCCTTCTTTTCATCAAACTAGACATACCCAGTTCCTGCAACCATTCTTCATATGTTTTAACCTCCAGTCCCCTAATCATCTTTGTTGCCCTTCTCTGCACTCTTTCCAGAGTCTCAACATCTTTTTTACATGGTGGTGACCAAAACTGGATGCAATATTTCAAGTGTGACCTTACCAAGACATTATAAAGTGGTATTAAGACTTCACGTGATCTTGATTCTATCCCTCTGTTTATGCCGTCTAGAACTGTGTTGGCTTTTTTGGCAGCTGCTGCACACTGCTGGCTCATATTTAAATGATTGTCCACTAGGACTCCCAAGATCCCTCTCACAGTTACTACTATTGAGCAAGGTACCACATATACTGTACCTGTGCATTTTGTTTTTCTTGCCTAAATGTAGAAACAATCTTTTTTCCACCATTGAATTTCATTTTGTTAGACTTCTTTTCATCAATGTTAATCACACTTGTTTAGGAAGAAACAGCTTGGTTGGTGGTCAGGGGGCTGCTCTTAGATCAGTATGTGTGACCAAACCACACAGCAGGATGGAAGGACAACGATGGAAATCAGGTGTGTTGTGAAGCAGGGAAGATGTATGATTACAGTCTGGAGCCATCCTGGTTATCTTGCATTTTCTCAAAGTGAGGAACCAAATTGTCTTTTTTTTTGGGGGGGGGGTGGGGAAGATGAACTTCTAGCCCCATATTCCTTTGGTAGTCCTTGGCAAGAGCACCCTCTTTCCCTCATCTATTTTTCTGGCTTAACAGAAATCTGAGAAAACCGTTGATTCCTTCTTACCCCCCAAAAAGGCTTATGTCAGACAACCTGTATTCTTCATTTCTGGGGGGTGGGGTGGGGGAATAATTTTATTAAACCATGTAATTAATAAACAGAAAGGGATGGCTATTTGTATAATGTAAAGTAGAACTCTCAATTCTTTAGAAAGAGAATAATTTCCCTCCAGAAAATAATCGTTCCACACCAGAAATGCTAAATTTGATTAATCGTGTCTATTAGATATTGATGGAAAAATAATTACATATTAGTCCTGCATTCTGATTACCAATGAAAGGTTCCACTTCTGATATAATTAAGAGCAGCTCCAGAAGAATGGATAGCGAGATGGCTGGGAGAATATATCCTGATGCCAGGGGTGGCAGTCACTTACCTTCATCACCAGTTCGCAAATGTGAGCGCGCACGCACAGGACCTTCCGCACATGTGCAGAGCGTCAAAAACGGGACGTGATGATGTCTGGGTGGGTGGGCGGAGCCTCCCACTGTCACCGCTAATGGTTTTCCCGAACCGGATAGAACTGGCTGAATACCACCACTGCCTGATCCTAGAACAGGGGTTTGCAACCTTAAATACTCAAAGAGCTATTTAGACCCGTTTCCCACAGAAAAGAAAACACCGGGAGCCACAAAACCTGGGTGGGCGTGGCCAACTCGATGTCACTCACTTCTACCAGTCACATGACCCCCCTAGCCATGCCTACCCAGACGATCATTAGGGCAGAGAAAACACCGGGGAACCACAAAATCCTTTTGACATCTCTCTCTCTCCCCCCTCCCTCTCCCCCCAGCTCTCTGTATCTCTCTGTCTCTGCCCTGGCTGC
Organism: Ptyas mucosa; assembly: GCA_012654045.1. NCBI lineage: Eukaryota > Metazoa > Chordata > Lepidosauria > Squamata > Colubridae > Ptyas > Ptyas mucosa. Next base: position 6,993,108 of record WNWU01000031.1, read on the forward strand.
TTCTCCATCCCCCACCATCGTCCTTACCTTCTCAGGCCAGGCGAGGAGGGGAGGGTGAGGGGTGGGGCCAGCCAGGGGTGGGATCACCTGACAGGGAGCCACAGCAGATGGTCCAAAGAGCCGCATGCGGCTCCGGAGCTACAGGTTGCTGACCCCTATGCTAGAAGATGAGATATGAAAGGAAAAGGCTAACTTCTGATCCTTTTGAAGTCTAGATCTAAACTACTTTTGTGCTCAAAGTCTGTTATTATTGGAATAATTCCATTGCTCATATCTTCCCACCGGCACTCCTTCTGTGGTCCTGAAAGACCCTCAATGAGTAGGCCCCAAACCTTGAGAATATTACCGCATTTGGTCAGAGCTGAGAGAGTCTTGCATTTGTCCCTCCTTACTTGTTTTACTTCTTAAATCGCTGTTTTACTTCTTTAAACTCTTTAATTTCACAACATATGGACAGACTTAACCAGATTTTAAATTGGGAAACTGTGACCATCCCAGACCAAGCCAAATCCCAAAAAAACTTTAGAGAATTCCTAGAAGCCTGGCACTTTGACAAATTAGCCATCCTTAGATAAATAGACGTAAACAATATCTACATACTATACACAAGAGACAACCAACAAGCCAAAAAGGGAACAAAACCACCAAAACACTTCCCCGCTAGGAATCAACATCCAGATGAGGATGGATTAAAACTGCAAGATTAAAATCAGACCAACAATCAAGAAGTAAATGATACCCCAATCAAGGAACAATTTAACAATAAAGAACCTCTAAGACCACTCCCACCAACACTGACAGAGCAACCCATTAGAATATAAATTGAGAGTAAACCTTATTCTTTATTAGCACTGATGATATTATCTACTTTGGGTAATGATATGTCTTCAAGAAAACAACCAGGCTCAGAGAGCACCAAGGACCCCTCATTTCAATCCCAAGGTACAAATATTCTCCTTTATTGGTACTCTTTAAATACATTTGTAAAATGGGCTTTGACCTGACCCAATTTCACGATTCATCTGCACAAAACTTAGTTGGGCAGAAACTGGGCTCCCCTAAAAGTAAAGGTAAAGGTTCCCCTCATACATATGTGCTAGTCGTTCCCAACTCTAGGGGGCAGTGCTCATCTCTCAGCCGAAGAGCCAGCACTGTCCGAAGACGTCTCTGTGGTCATGTGGCTGGCATGACTAAATGGCAAAGGTGCACGGAATGCTGTTACCTTCCCACCAAAGGTGGTCCCTATTTTTCTACTTGCATTTTTCACGTGCTTTCGAACTGCTAGCTTGGCAGAAGCTGGGACAGATAACGGGAGCTCGCCCTGTAACGCGGCACTAGGGATTCGAACCGCTGAACTGCTGACCTTTCGATTGACAAGCTCAGTATCTTAGCCACTGAGCCACCGCATCCCTTGGGCTCCTCTGTACTACATAAATGATTTCAGAATGATGATTTCAATTCCAGCACTGATGACTTACCTAGTTTGGGTAATGAAACATCTGCAAGAAAATAAGCAAGCTCGGAGAGCACCAAGGCGCCCTCGTGCCAACCCTGAGCTACAAATACTCTCTTTGCTTACATCTCAATTCTGTCTTGCTATTGTTCATTCTCAACTTGTTTGTTTCCATCAAACCAGGGGTGCTATTCAGCAGGTTCTGACAGGTTCTGGAGAACCGGTAGTGGAAATTTTGAGTAGTTCGGAGAACCAGCAAATACCACCTCTGGCTGGCCCCAGAGTGGAGTGAGAATGGAGATTTTGCAACAACCTTCCCCCAGGAGTGGGGAGGGAATGGGGATTTTGCAGTATCCTTCCCTTGGAGCGGGGTGGGAATGGAGATTTTGCAATATCCTTCTCCCAGGAGTGGAGATTTTGCAGTATCCTTCCCCTGCCACACCCACCAAGCCACGCCCACCAAGCCACACCATGCCCACCAAGCCACGGCCACAGAACCGGTAGTCAAAAAAATTGAATTCCACCAACTGCATCAAACCTACAAATAGCTCCAGATAAAACCTCAATGGCACCTCTAACCTAGCCAAGAAAATATACAGCTAGGTATCACCAGCATATTAACGATACCTCATCCCCAAACGATGGATGGTTTCTCCCAATGCTTTCCTGCATATGTTAAACAACATAAGGGAAAGAAACAAACTTTGTGGCACCCAAGGGAACACCTACTCATCCCCAACCAACACCATCTGGACCTATAAGTAAGCTAGTTTATTGTTGTAACCACAGGCCATAGCAATCTAGCATGGTATAAAATGCCGTAAAACAAAATAACAATAAAATAAAGTAATAAAAAAGAGTGTTGCAAAGAGGTCAAAACATAATAAAGCAGGGCCGTGGTTAAGAACTTCAATATTTCATTCTAAGTTTGCATGGCAATAAAGTAGAAGCAGCAACCTGACTACTAACAGTTGCAAAGGCATTTGCAAGAAGATAATTTGATCATGCAGAGTCCAAGCCCTTGAATTCATCTACCATGAATTGTCTGGCGCTGGTTTCATCATAAATGGTACAGTGGAAGACATAATGAACAATGTTCTCCAGATCAGGGGTCTCCAACCTTGGCAACTTTAAGCCTGGAGAACTTCAACTCCCAGAATTCCCCAGCCAGCAAAGCTGGCTGGGGAATTCTGGGAATTGAAGTCCTCCAAGCTTAAAGTTGCCAAGGTTGGAGACCCCTTCTCCAGATGATGACCATCACATCTGGATGTTGTTTAACAGGACATTTACCAAAGAACTCCCTTCAAGCTATGCTGAAGAGATGGTCTACAAGTGAAGAAAGTGGAAACTTTTCCCAGTAGGGCACATGATAGTACTAATCAGATATTGGGAGAGGCTTTTAGGCTTGTTCACAATGAAAATATGAACATTTGGATGTCGGCTCTGCAGTAGCACCCTTGTTAGCATCCCTTTCAAATATATCTCTAATATTTTCTCTGTAAAAGGTAAAAGTTTCCCTGTCAGTTGTGTGTCCAATTCTAGGGCTTTGTGCTCATCACTGTTTCTTGGCTGAGGGTGTCACCATTGTCCAAAGATATTTCCATAGTCTAATGGCTCAGGGGTCACCAACCTTTCAGTATTGTCCGGTTCTCCGAACTACTCAAAATTTCCACTACCGGTTCTCCAGAACCTGGTAGAACCTGCTGGATTTCACCCCTGCTTCCAAGTCCGCAAAGGTAAGTAGAACAGCGAGGGGTGGGTGGGAAATCTGCTGTGCCATGCGATTTAGATTAGCTAGAAAGCAGGAAATCCAATGATTCTAGCTAATATAAATCACGCATCATAGCTGATCGTCGCCCAGCTGATGGTCGAAAATATCTATTCCCCCGAACCGGTCTGAACCGGTAGCATTTTACCCCTGAATATGATACGACACTTAGGGAAGAAAGGAACCTTGTGCAGAATGGTGTCTCCTAAACCTCAATCATTGAAGGCAGTCCAAGATGGACATCATGGAACCATGGAGAGATCCAAAATGATCTAAAAGGGACACGTTCCCCCACTGAGGTCCTAGCAAAAATCATCCACCTGTGTGTGACCAATGTCATTTTTGTCCCATGTCCAGTCTTGAATTATGACCGAAAAGGCCTATGAAAAATGAACAGGCATGTGAGATGCCAAAAAAAAAAAAAAAAACCCAACAAAAAAACTATATGAAATGTCAAAACCATGAGCCAAGACAAACCTGTTAGAGCTGAAATGTCAAGACGAAATTTGACATTCTGGAAATTACTACGTTGGAATGGATCGGAATGGGTCCCTTCATATCAGAGAAACATCGGCACTCCTGCTACGGACAAGGAAATTGCAGAAGAAATGTGATAGCCATCATTATTAACAAAAGGGTATAAAAGTCAGTACTCGGGTAGAACTTATCTAAATCTTCATCCAAGGCAAGCCAATCAACAAATGCAATCGTTCAAATCTATTCTCCAAGCACAAATGCAGAGGAAGTAGGAATTGAACACATGAACAATGCCATGCAGCCTCTCTCACAGAGGACATCACACTCATTATAGGAGATTAAAATCTAAAGTTTGAAGTAAAATAGCATTTGGAATAATGGGAGAACGGCCTTGGTGAATCAGGAAACAGATTAATAGGGTTCTATCAAGAAAAGTATATGTTTATAGCAAACACTTTATTTCGACAACCTAAAAGATGCTGGATACATTGGACAACACCAGTTAGACCATGCCAAAATCAAACTGTTTATACAGTCTGCAAAGGTAGATGGAGAATTTCTATTTATTCAGTGAAAACAAAGAATAGACTACTGTAGAACAGAGTAGAGTTGAATAGAATAGAATGGAATGGAACAGAACAGAACTGAAAAGAATAGAGTGGAGTGGAGTGGAGTGGAGTGGAGTGGAGTGGAGTGGAGTAGAGTAGAGTAGAGTAGAGTAGAATAGAATAGAATAGAGCAGAGCAGAGCAGAGCAGAGCAGAGCAGAGAACAGAACAGCGGAATGCAGAAAAAGTTTAGAATAGAATGGAAAGGAATGGAATGGAATGGAATGGAATGAAATGGAATGAAATGGAACGGAACGGAACGGAACGGAACGGAACGGAATGGAACAGAACAGCAGAATGCAGAAAAAATGTACAATAGAATGGAACGGAATGGAATGGAATGGAACGGAACGGAACGGAACAGAACAGAACGGTACAGAACGGAATGGAACGGAACGGAATATTTTTTATTGGCCAAGTATGATTGGACACACAAGAATTTGTCTCCGGTGCAGAAACTCTTAGTGTACATACAAACAACAAAGTAATACAGTCCATTTAGTGACAGTTCAACGTTACAATGGCACTGAAAAACGTGAGTTATGACTGTTTTTCATAGTTACGACCTTTGCAGCCTCCCCATGATCATGTGATCAAAATCCAGACTCTTGGCAGCTGACTCATCTTCATGACTTCTGCTGTGTCCCAGGACCATGTGATCCCCTTTTACGATCTTTTGACAAGCAAAGTCAACGGGGAAGCCAGATTCACTTAACAACCAGGTTACTAACTTATCAACTGCAGTGATTCACTTAACAACTGTGCCAAGAAAAGTCATAAAATGGGGCAAAACTCACTTAACAAATGTCTCACTTAACAACAGAAATTGGGTGCTCCGTTGTGGTCGTAAGCTGAGGACTACCTGTATAAACATAACACCCCAATAGAAGTAGATAGTAGAAAAGATGAGAAGGATAATAGTATAATAGAACATAGAATTTAGAATAACAGAGCTGGAAGGGACCTTGGAGGCCTTCTAGTCCAACCCCCTGCTTAGGCAGGAAACCCTATACCACTTCAGACAAAGGGCTATCCAACATTTTCTTAAAAACTTCCAGTGTTGGAGCATTCATAACTTCTGGAGCCAAGTTGTTCCACTTATTAATTGTTCTAATTGTCAGGAAATTTCTCCATAGTTCTAAGTTGCTTAAGGCTTGATAATACAGCTCTACTAAATCAACAAGAAAACAAACAAAAACATTGGTGCTGAGTTTCCGCTCAAGAATTCTTTGCAAAATTACAACTTACCCTAAAAGAGAAGAAATACAATTTATTTATTATTTTATTGATGAATCGCATTTATGTATCCTGTTTTCCCCAAAATGAGACATTCCCTGATAATAATCCCAATTGGGCTTTTGAGCGCATGGCAATAAGGCCAAGCGCTTATTTCAGGGTTCAAAAAAATATAAGACAGGGTCTTATTTTCGGGAAAACACGATAGCTGTCCATCTCTGGACTCTGGGTGGCCTGCAATAATCAAATAAAAACCCCAATGCACAAAAACAATCATTAGAAAAATAGAAAAAGTCCTTATTAAAAAAATAACCAGGCCAAGAAGATACGATCTCAGCAGTGTTCCATTTGATTTTCTGGTTAAGATAAAGAACGCATTTATTGGCTTAATGGGCTGAAATTAGTGATATAATTACAGATAAAGCAAACAAACACATTCCCTAATGCTAAAAGCGAGACAAGGTGAAGCGAATAGCTGAAGAAAAGCAGAAAGCAAGAATAAAAGGCAGAAATATTTGCACAATGAAATGCTGTGTTCCAGAGAAGAACATGAGGAGACAAGTAGTTACATCTAAATAAGCAATGGACATAAATTAAACATTACAATCCACTGGGGAGAGCATGAGAGTTAAGAAAAGTACAGAAATCAGGACAAACATAGCGATAAACACAACAAAAGACAAAGAAGACATAAAATTACTGGAGAATTACATTGTAAAGAATAGATGGTGTAAAGACGCTATACGACTGTACCAAAATCTTCCAAAATCGATGATACCTATAAAGGGGTGAGCGCTGAACTAGAGAGAGATATTTTCAGAAAGTGAAGTTAAATGAGCCCTAGAAAATATTGCTAACAACAAAGCCACTGGAGTCGATGAATTACTGGCCGAACTTTTTTAGAACTAGTACAAGATATTGGTGATAAATGGCTATATGTGGCTTGTAAACAGGTGTGGAAAGCACAATAGTGGCCAAGAACGGGAAAATATCTTATTGAATTGTTGAATTTAGAAGAGGAAAACAACAACAAAAAAGGTTTTTGGCCTCCGCACGCCCCATTTTTGACCCTTTTGGGGGGCCTTTTTTGGCCCTTTTTCAGCTTTTTGGGGGCCCATTTTCAAGGCTTTTTTCAGCCCGTTTTCAAGGCTTTTTCGGCCCATTTTTGAGGCTTTTTTCAGCCCTTTTTGAGGCTTTTTTGGCCCATTTTTGAGGCTTTTTTCAGACCGTTTTGGGGGCTTTTTTGGCCTGTTTTTGAGGCTTTTTTCAGACCATTTTTGAGACTTTTTCAAAAAAAGGTCTGAAAAGGCAAAAAAAAAAATGGGGCATGTGGAGGCAAAAAATCGTTCAGTAGATGGGTGGGGCTTCAGCAATATTCAGTCTATTAGATGCACTGACATTTTCACCCCCTTTTGGGAGACAAAAAAGGGTGTCTTATAGTCCGAAAAATACAGTATGTTTTACTGACGAGGAAATAAAGGGAGACTAGTATAGATCTATTTCGAGCTATTTAGCCCTCATCAGTTAGCTATACCCTTCTGGGATTCGAACTCGGGCTGGTTACATATTAGGTAGTTGTATTAACCTCTAAGCCAGAGGTGTCAAACTGAAGGCCATGGGCCGGATCTGGCCTGCAGGGTGCTTAGACCTGGCCCGTGGGGCCTCCCTGGAAAGAGCAAAGGACCGGCCTGTGGTGCCTCTGCCAGTGAAAACAGAGCTTGTGAGGGCCGCGGACAGCTCTCCCGAGCTCCGTTTTCACTGGCAGAGGATTGCAAGAGGCTGTTGCAGGTGAAAACGGAGCTCAGGAGCCCATTTTCGCTGGCAGAGCACTCGGGTCCCTGACATTAGTGACGTTAAGTTGGCCACATACCCCTGGCCTCCCTAGCCCCCCTGGCCCCTTCGAGATCAAACAGAATCCTGATGTGACCCTCAATGAAATTGAGTTTGAAGCATGGGCTCTCCTCACTTTATTGGCTATATCAGGGTATATCAGGTGTTTCTTCCTGTGAGACCGGTCTATCAGGGCAACCTGGTCTACCCAATTATGGGACAGAGCATACTGCTTCCACTTTGATTCTGTAAGCAGCCCGAGTTTGAATCCCAGAAGGGTATGGCTAACTGATGAGCGCTAAATAGCTCAAAATATATCTATGCTGGTCTCCCTTTCTTTCTTTGTCAGTAAAACATAAATTCAACACAAAAATAGTTTGTCATGAAAGCGACTGCCCACGAAGGCTTCTGGATTGGGGCTGAAAGGCGAAAGCGGAAGCAGTATTCTCCATCCCATAATTGGGTAGATCTGGTTGCCCTGATAGACTGGTCTTACTGGAAAAAAAACACTTAATCCTATTGAATTATTTATTTGATTGATTGATTGATTGAGTTGTGTGGTGGCTTAGGGGGGAAGATGCTCGTTTCTCACTCGGAAGGTTGAGAATTCAATCCTAGACGGCGACTGATGTTTCTCAATCAGGGTGTAAAGAGAAAATATCTGCTGTGAACTCCACATAGGCATCAGGAAGGGCATCTGGCCAGTAAATGCTCAACTCCATTCAGTTGTCCTGACTCCACCCTGAAAACAAGGGATTACAGTGTCCCAAAAAGAAAAAAAAATTGATTGACTGATAGATGGAAGGCATACTTGAAGCCCTACCCATTGTCTACATGTTTTGATGTTGCATTCAAATACAAAGAAGAGGGGTTTTGACCACACTCTGCTGGGACCTTTTTAACCCTCTGCAGATGCTGCTGCTTCCACTGGAAGTTAGATTAGTTCCTTCTTTAGTAGCTTTCTAGCAACTAATCAAACTAGAATCGGGTTCTTTGAGGAATCTACCTACCTCGGAGTTTTGTTGCTATGGGTGTATTATTTGGAACACTGACAACATAATCAATGAATCAACTCTTAAGACAGAGCCTCCTGATTTAATCTTCTTTTGGAGTCTTGATTTAATAGTAAAGATGCCAACTATTTTTTTGATCCACCTCCCTGAAGCTTAGCACTGGCTCCCCACAGGGCTGTGTCAGGGGTAGGTTCTAAATTTTTTTACTACTGGTTCTGTGGGCATGGCTTATTTTGTGGGTGTGGCTTCATGGTCATGTGACAATTAGTTAGGATTTAGCAAAGCTACTGGTCTATCAGGCTTTTAACTGCTTGCAGAGCTGTACCGATCTACCCATTTATTTTTGCAGGCACTGATCTACCCATTTATTTTTGCAGGCACCGGTCTACTCATTTGTTTTCTTTTACTACTTATCAGCTGTAGGGCGGCCCTTGTTCTGTCCCCGTCCCCCACACGCACAAACCCACACAGTCATTTGAGGGTTAAATAATTTACTGAATCCAAAATCTCACCCGCACAGTGTCAGTCTTGTTGAAGCATCAAAAGCAGCACTTTTTGGAATAATTTTGTCCGTCACAGAATCTAAACGGCCACACCCCTCCTTGATATAGCCTGTGGGGTGTGGTCCAGTGACTCAGCTTAATCCCTGGCACGCCTCCTCTTCTGCTGTGATCGTTTCGCAAGCCGACGCTGACGTGGGTCCAGCCACAACTTGTCTCCCTCATCACTCTCCGACCAATCGGAGACACCTGGCTCCTGGCCAATCTCCTCTCCTTCGGCCGACACCTGAGGAATTGCCAGAGAGGAGGGGCCTCTCCTTCATGTTCGGAGCCTTCTTCCTCCGATACGATGGGCTCGGGGGTCAGAGCCACAACACTCCTTTGAAGCCCCACAGCAAGAATTTAAACAGTTTTTTTTCCCTCCAGCCATCAGCTGGGACTCAGGAGGCAGCAATAGATTGGGGGTGGGGCCAAATAAAAGGTAAAAATAACGCGGGGGGTGAGGGTGGGGTGGGGGGGCAAGGGGGGCCAGAACCGGTTTGGTGATGTCATATCATCACCGCTACCGGCTCGGCGGAAATGGGTGGAACCAGGCGGAACCGGGAGGAACCCTCCCCTGGGCTGTGTGCTTAGTCCCTACCTGTATTCTCTCTACACACATGATTGTGTATCATCTGATCCATCCACTGTGATCATCAAGTTCGCAGATGACACCACCGTAATGGGTCTTATTACACGTGGAGATGAAACAGCATATAGGGAGGAGGTTCAAAAACTATCCACATGGTGCTTAAAAAACAACCCGCACCTGAACATCAGCAAGACCAAGGAGATGGTGTTGGACTTCTGGAGGAAGAAACAGTTTTTATCCATGGGCTGTCAGATTCCTGAATGCGAAATAACATCATAACTACATAGTACGATGGACTTGCAGGGCCGGTGCAACGTGTAACATGTTCACACTGGTGCAATAGGACTGCGGGTTGTTAATATGATTTATTGGATTAGGGATTTTCTTTTTATTTATTTATTTATTTATCAAAGTTTATTTTCATTTTTAAAAATACAATACTTTACACATATACATACAAGGTTATTGCAACTAACGTACACAAATATGTGCCTATACCACTAATACAATCCATTTCATTTCCCTCTCTTCTCTTTCACCCAATTATACCATGAATTCCAACATTTGTAATAATCAGTATCTTTTTGGTTCCTAAGTAATTTCGTTAACCGGTCTGCCTCTGCGCATTCTGTAACTTTCCAAATCAATTTGTTTTCTGTGGGTATTAATTCGTTTTTCCATTCTTGCGCATATATTATCCTAGCTGCAATAGTGATGTGGAGGATCAAATACCATTTTTCCTTTGTTATTTTGTTTGGTTTCATTCTTAATTAAAAAATCTCTGGTTTCAGCTCTAAGTTATATCCTGTAATTTCCACTATCCAATTCCGAACCTTGGACCAATATTTGCCTGCTTTGGGGCACGTCCACCATTGGTGGTAGTATGTCCCACTACCATTCCCACACTTCCAGGATGCCGGAGAAGCTCCCAGGAACATTCTTGCTATTCTTGCCAGAGGGATGTACCAACGATAGACCATTTTATAAATATTTTCCTTGTAGGAGGTTGACAAAGTAAGTTTCATATTCCTTTTTTAAAAAAAATTTGATTTATATGCCGCCCTTCTCCGGAGACTCAGGGCGGCTTACAATGCGCTAAGCAATAGCCTTCATACTTTTGTATATTTACAAAGTCAGCTTATTGCCCCCACAAACTGGGTCCTCATTTAACCTACCTTAGAAAGGATGGAAGGCTGAGTCAACCTTGAGCCTTGGTGAGATTCGAACCTGCAATAATTGCAGGCAGCTGATGTTAATAACAAGGCTTTAGATCACTGTACTATCCAAGGCTCTTCTATCCTATTCCATATCTCATCCCATTTATCCAGATTTGGGGAAAATCCAAGATTAGGGATTTTCTGTCTTCACTGTGAGTTGTATTGTGTTGGGAGGGTGTGTGTGTGCACTGAGGGAGCTCAACCAATCTCATTGTACATATGTTGCGCGCTGACAATAAAGATTTGAAATTTGAAATTTGGTGAACCCAAAAAATGTCCATCAATCTGTCCCTGTTCTGCAATAGTTTGGAAACGTCCCTTTTCATTTTCACAGCCAGAGAATTCCTTCATACCACCTGTAAGGTTAGTTTGTTCTGTGTTTTTTTTTAATCTTTGGATTCTATTTTTATAATTGCTTTGTTTACAGTGGACATTTTAACTGACATTGTTAATTTCTGGAGGGATTCTGCATTTGGCAGTATCCTTAGTCAATAAATAATTGAATAAATTAGTGAGCAGCAGGAAGTTGCTGGGCTCAGGAAACTCTGAAAGCATTGATTCTGAACCGTTTTTAAAGCATACATCGTTGTACATTCATTAAATTATTGATTCCAGTGTCATATATCATGAAATATTTAGTACAGGGAGAGATAATTTGAATTTACAAATCTACGATTTCTTTATTTATTTGACGATTTTTTAATATCTCCATCTATCCATGATTAAAGTATACATTCAATATTTAATAAATATATCATAACGTGAGATATGAATGCACAAATGGCAAGGAACAGTGAGTAAAGAGAAATGGCAGAGTGAAGTTAAAGGCAGGTGAAATTTGGAAGAAAAAATTGCATTTTTCTTCTTGTAAGTCAATAACATGATTGTGAAAGCTGCATGGCTTAGAGTTTTCATGGCAAACAGAGCAGGCGTATTTATTTTATTGGATTAAATGGCAATCGACGTTGCAGAAGGAATCCTGTGTGCAACAAAGTTTAATAGACTACTAACTAAGGCAAAAAGCGAGAGAAAAACAAATAAGCTTGTTACTGTGAAACAGGGACAGCTGGATCATTGCATGCAGTATGTAAAGAATCAAGATTTTTATATATATATATAT
>WNWU01000031.1:7004969-7019065 GCA_012654045.1 Ptyas mucosa
TCCTTCCTTCCTTCCTTCCTTCCTTCCTTCCTTCCTTCCTTCCTTCCCTCTTCTCTCTCTCTTCCCCTTCCTTGCCTCCCCACTCCCCCCCTTCCTTCCTGGAATGCCAGGCCATCAGGTATGTGCCATTAAAAATCACAAGTTAAATTGTGCTTCAACAATGTGATGCAGCAGCAGAATGTCTATGGAGATTCTCAGTCATCCAGGTCATGGTTGTCCCAAAGGTGCTTTTTCAAGAGGCAACTGGACTTCTTCTTGTTGTTGTTTTTTTGAAGATCTTTCTCAGATGAGAAGCAAAACCTCTTCAAAGAGAAACAAGAAAGTCCAGTTGCCTCCTGAAAAAGCACCTTTGGCACTTGCCTTCAGAAGGTGTGGGTGCTCCATCACTGGAGGTTTTTAAGAAGAGACTGGACAGCCACTCATCTCAAATTGTACAGGGTCTCCTGTTTGAGCAGGGGATTAGACTAGAATACCTCCAAGTTCTATGCTGATTGATTGAAATATCATGCATCTGTGATCTTGCTGTTCGGGATGGCAAGGATGATGTCTGGGCAGGGGTGGGATTCAGCCTGTTTGGACTGGTACTGGGCAAACTGGTAGTCCCGACGATCAGCTGGCCCCTCCCACCCACCCCCTGCCCTATCCTGTCCTTGTTTCCTTGTTTCTAGATTATCTAAATTGCATGTTACAGCTGATTTCCGTGCCTCAGCTGTTCTACTTACCGGGGCTGATTTAGAAGGTAAGCAGCTGAGTTTTAAAAACCTCCAATTTAGCACTGCACATAAGCGCTTGAGGCGCATGTGTGCTTAACAAACTGGTTGTTACACCGGTTGTAGCCCACCACTATGTCTGGGTTGCTGTCACATCTTTTGGGGAGATAATTAATACAACAATCGGGCTAATTAGGTCCCTTCAGAATGAATTTCGATTTACGTGATCACTTCACATGTTGTTGGGTTTTTTTTTTTTTTTGCCAGATCTAGAACCAGGACAATCTCTTGACAGATCAGCTGAGGTAAATCCAAAAATTCGTACCAAAACTGGTCTTTTCATGCAGAGAAGTGTCCAGGTTTATTAGTCCTTGATGTTAATCCCTGGAAATATAAATATAAACTCTGGAACACTGTCAACCCTCCTTTGAGGTTTCCTGTTGCGAAGGAAGATCATCTCAAATGATCTAAAAACCAGAGCTCACTGGTAACAGCATTGTCAAAAAGGCATGAAGAGTTGTTAATCTAATCTTGCGTAGCTTCTTCTCCGGTAATATTGATCTGCAAACTTGGGCATACAAAACCTTTGCTAGACCAATTCTTGAATACAGCTCATCTGTCTGGAACCCGCACTGCATATCGGACATTAATACGATTGAACGAGTCCAGAGATATTTCATGAAAAGAGTCCTCCACTCCTCTGCTCGCAACAGGATACCTTAGGCCATGAGACTTGAAATTTTGGGCTTAAACAACTTAGAACTTCACCATCTTCAGGCAGACCTAAGCGTAGTACATAAAATCATCTGCTACAATGTCCTACCTGTCAATGACTACTTCAGCTTCAACCGCAACAATACACGAGCACACAATAGATACAAACTTAAGGTAAGCCGCTCCAAACTTGATTGCAGAAAATACAACTTCAGCAACAGAGTGGTCAATGCCTAGAACGTACTACCTGACTCTGTGGTTTCTTCCCCAAACCCTCAAAACTTTAACCTTAGACTGTCTACTATTGGCTTCACCCCATTCCTAAGAGGCCTGTAAGGGGCGTGCATAAGTGCACCACCATGCCTGTCCTAATGTCCGTTTTTATTCGTACCGATTTCATGTATTCATAATCATGTTTATTCTTATATCTATTATCTAATACATGCTTGACGAAAATAAATAAAAAAATAAAATGAAATAAAGATCGTAAGTGAGTAGCAGACAAACTGTTATTCTAAAGGAACTTTGCCAATCATTTCCGATCTTCTCCTTAAGGAATCCCTGCTAAGCTTCCAAAGATTTTTCTGGAGCACTGCTTGAAAATGAACACTGTGTCACATATTCTGGGGTTCCAGCAGAGTTGGGCTTACACCCTCCCCCACACATAATCCCAGTGGACAGATTGCGCGAAGAAAAATGTTGGGTCTTGTTTGAGAGAACGCACTCAAAGGAATCGCTTGTCTGACATACAAGGCTGAACACTCGATGTGGAAAGTTAGACAGTGATACGGAGGCTGGTGGGGGTGGAGAAATTGCAAAAAGCCTGTTAGCGTTATTATATTAATAAGGCAGCATTTTTCGTTGGGGGTGTAAGTGTGTGTGTGTGTGTGTGTGTGTGTGTAGATGTATATTGGGGAAATAGATTTTTTAAGAAACAAAACTACAACATTTCCCAAGCATTTCATTAGCAACATCTAATAATATCATTATTATAGTGTCATTAATATTCATACCAGTAATAAAATATAATTAATCTCCCAGGGAGGTGGATGGTTAAAAAATATGACAAATGATAGATAGATAAATAGATGGATAGATAGACAGATAGACAGATAGACAGACAGATAGATAGACAGACAGACAGACAGACAGACAGACAGACAGATAGAAGACGATGCAGAGATACAGATAGATACTGTAGATAGATACATAGATAGACAGATAGATGATTGATTGATAGATAGATGATAGAAAGGTAAATAAATAGATACATAGAAGATGATACAGAGATACAGATAGATAGAAAGATAGATAGATAGATAGATAGATAGATAGATAGATAGATAGATAGATAGATAGATAGATACTGTATTTTTCGGAGTATAAGACGCACCTTCCCCCCTAAAAGGGGGTGAAAATTTAGGTGCATCTTATACACCGAATGTAGCCATGCCCACTCACTGGCCCCCACCCTTTGGCCTCTTCCTCCCAGCAATTTACTTCCTTGCAGCAAGCAGCAAGAAGAAACAGCCTATTTCAGCTTCAGCACAGCCTAACAAGTTGATTGTCTGTTGGATCGGCCTCTCAACTCTCAGCTGTTTTCCGCAGGCCTCTGCTGCTTGCTACAAGGAAGTAAATTGATGGGAACAGATTTTTTTTTCTTGTGTTAATCAAGCTATGCTGAAAACGAAAATGAAAGTAAAGCAGGCTATTTGCTGTTTGCTGCAACGAGGCAAAATTGCTGGGAGGCAGAGGCAGATTTCTTTTTCTTGTTTTCCTCACCAAAAAAGGTAGGTGCGTTTTATAGTCCAGTGAGTCTTTTAGTAGATAGATAGACAGATAGATGGATGGATGGATAGATAGATAGATAGATAGATAGATAGATAGATAGATAGGCAGGCAGGCAGGCAGGCAGGCAGGCAGGCAGGCAGATAATACAGAGATACAGGTAGATACTGTAGATAGATAGATAGATAGATAGATAGATAGATAGATAGATAGATAGATATAAATAAATAATATTGTGGCCACTCATTTCAAAAAACTGGGTGGCTTACAATTATACAGTTGAAACCATTAAAAATATGACAGTTACACATAACAGCCCGGAATGAAAAACACCGTAGTAATAAAGAACACAACAGGGGCTTCACAAACACACTTTTTTTAAAAAAAGTACATGGCGCGTGTTGGCCAGGGATCACCGAGGTGGCTGGCTGACTCTCTGAAATAAATTTTTCAGGCAGTGTTATCTTTACCTGCCAGATGCCTGAATGGTGGTAGGCAATTGGGGGAGGCTCCTTTCTTGTCCCTACGCGGTTTATTTGCTCACGGGAATTGAGCCGCTAAGCTGCCCACCTCAGCTGAGCGCAGACCCAGTGTCTTACTATGTGAGCCACCGTGGCCCCAAACACAATAAACTCAGGGAAACCACAGACAAGCTTCTAATGCATCTTCCCCTGATTTAAAGTAACTTTTAAAATGTGCACTCTATCCTACTTTTGTTCTTTGTTGTGCTTGTCTCTTTGAAAAGGTAAAGGTAAAGGTTCCCCTTGCATATATCTGCTAGTCATTCCCGACTCTAGGGGGCGATGCTCATCTCTGTTTCAAAGCCAAAGAGCCAGCACTATCCGAAAACGTCTCTGTGGTCATGTGGCCGGCATGACTAAACGCCAAAGGAGCACGGAACGCTGTTACCTTCCCACCAAAGATGGTCCCTATTTTTCTACTTGCATTTTTTACGTGCTTTCGAACTGCTAGGTTGGCAGAAGCTGGAACAAGTAACGGGAGCTCACCCCGTTACGCAGCAGTAGGGATTCGAACCGCTGAACTGACGACCTTTCGGTCGACAAGCTCAGCATCTTAGTCACTGAACCACTCCATCCCTATCTCTTTGATACAGCCTTTTAAATTTAATATTAGAATGTACCCCACTGCAAAGTTTGGTGTTAATAACACTTATAATTAAAACACCACACATTGTTTGCCTTCAACATCCTCATGACCATCAAAACTCAAAGGTGTTGATTGTATTAGAGAAGTGCTTTACTTAAATTGACATTTAATTATGATTAACATTTTTTTTAAAAAAAGTGAAAAATCTACTTCAAAGAAATGCGGAAATTGAGAACTAGGAAACTCTATATATGCCATCAGGTTTTAATGAATGTTGGAAATGTTTCTTATGATCTAAAAGTGAATTTAGTTCAGCAAGAAATTATTCCCAGGTCTCTCAAAAACAAATTGCAATAGTGTCAAAGATTATTCAAATTATATATATATATGTATATGTATGTATATATGTATGTATGTATATATATATACATACATATATTTTCGCGGGTGTTTGTATGTAGGTCTTTGGTTATTCGGGTTTTCTCCCACGTAAAATTACAAGTGTCTTGGCGACGTTTCGACGAAGTCTCATTCGTCATCTTCAGGCTGGTGTTCTCGGCTTCGTGCTTCCAGGAGCAATGTGTGATCGCAGCTGTTTCCTCCTTTTAACTGCCAGTGGGGGTGGGAGCTGATTGGGTGGGAGCATGGCTGTGTTCTGATTGGATGGGGGGTTGGCTGTGCTCTGATTGGCTGGGGGTGTGCTCTGTTTGGGTGGGGGCTTGGCTGTGCTCGGGTTACTCTGAGTTGCAGGGGGATTTGAGCTGGTGAGCTGCATTGCTGTTGTTTGGCTTCGCGTTCGTGGTCGTGCCACATCTTCGTGCCACATCTGTCTCATGTGTGACACAGGATATCACCACCACACTCCCACGCAAAAAGCAAACCCAGACCCACACCGATGATGAGACACGACCACAGACCAGAAGCCAAACCAAAGCTGCACCTTTGACCAATTTAAACCCCTCCAATCCATACATGAAGCAAACTGACACCCACCACAAAGATGTGGCACGACCACGAACGCGAAGCCAAACAACAGCAATGCAGCTCACCGGCTCAAATCCCCCTGCAACTCAGAGTAACCCGAGCACAGCCAAGCCCCCACCCAAACAGAGCACACCCCCACCCAATCAGCTCCCACCCCCACTGGCAGTTAAAAGGAGGAAACAGCTGCGATCACACATTGCTCCTGGAAGCACGAAGCCGAGAACACCAGCCTGAAGATGACGAATGAGACTTCGTCGAAACGTCGCCAAGACACTTCCAATTTTACGCGGGAGAAAACCCGAATAACCAAAGACCTACATACAAATACCCGCAAAAACCTCAGAAAATGGTGGAAATTTCTACACAGGTAGTCCTTGACTTATGAGCACAACTGAGCCCAAAATTTGTGTTGTTAAGAGAGACATTTATAAAGTAAGTTTTATGCCATTTTATGACCTTCCTTGCCAGAGTTGTTACGTGAATCACTGCAGTTGATGAGTCAGTAAACTGGTTGTTAAGTGAATCTGGCTTCCCCATTGACCTTGCTTGTCATAAAGTCATCAAAAGAGATCACGTGATCCTGGGACATCGTAATTGTTATAAATACGAATTAGTTGCCAAGTATCTGAATTTTGATCACATGGTCATAGCAATAGCAATAGCACTTAGACTTATATACCGCTTTGCAGTGCTTTTACAGCCCTCTCTAAGCGGTTTTACAGAGTCAGCCTATTGCCCCCAACAATCTGGGTCCTCATTTTACCCACCTTGGAAGGATGGAAGGCTGAGTCAACCTTGATCTTGGTGAGATTCGATCTGCCAAATTGTAGGCAGTCGGCAGTCAGCAGAAGTAGCCTGCAGTACTCCATTCTAACCACTGCGCCACTATGGCGCATAGGGATGCTGCAAAGGTTGTATGTGAATAATGTTCAGAAGTTGCTTTTTTTTCAGCGCCATTGTAACTGGTCACTAAACAAACTGTTGTAAGTCAAGGACTACCTGTACAATCAACATAATTATGCATTGCAGAGCAAAATTATTGCTAGGATGTCACTGTCAGCTTTCGAAGCCATATTAGGCCGGAAGCTCCAATGCTGCCACCTTCTCATGTGTGGGAAAGTAGGAGAGGGGATGAGTAGATAGTACTATCCAAAAGAGCCTTGGATAGTACGGTGGTCTAAAGCCCTGTTATTAACATCAGCTGCCTGCAATTATTGCAGGTTCGAATCTCACCAAGGCTCAAGGTTGACTCAGCCTTCCATCCTTTCTAAGGTAGGTAAAATGAGGACCCAGACTGTGGGGGCAATAAGCTGACTTTGTATAAATATACAAAAGTATGAAGGCTATTGCTTAACGCACTGTAAGCCGCCCTGAGTCTCCGGAGAAGGGCGGCATATAAATCAAATTAAAAAAAAAAAAAAGGTCAGGGCGATCCCGCATCTGGAGAAGGAGTGGTCAGGGGGCTGGATCGGGATGGAACGGACGTTGATTGGAGCATGTGACCGACTGGGTGGAAAAGAGGATGGTTTTGGGAGCTTTGACTTACTGAAGGCTTACCCAGGCTTTTCAGATTCAGATTTTCCCAGATGTGCCAGTTTGCCAATTTTAGTAAGAGGACTTTGGAAAATGCTTGCTTCCGCGTCTTTACTTGGAATGGAGTTTTTTCCGGAACGCTGACAGTCACCTTTAATGTTTCTGAAATAAAATTAGGGGGAACTTCTGCATCTCCAAATATGGAAAATAGACACATTTCAGCAACCAGTTTCCTTAAAAAAACCCCAAAACCCTCACACTTTTAATTCGCTTGGTTTCTCTTCCTTTTTTTTTTTCTTTTCCATTTTTCATCGTGCTGCTTACCCCATAAGAGGATAGCATAACCCATGTGGGCAGTGGTGGGATTCAGCCAGTTCGCACCACTTCGGGAGAACCGGTTGTTAACTTCCTGAGCAGTTTGGCAAACTGGTAGTTGGGAGAAATCATTAGGGCAGAGAACCGGTTGTTAAATTACTTGAATCCCAGCACTGCATGTGGGGCTCTGTATACAGTAACTTGAAAGAGCTAAAAGTTGGCAAAAGCCCTTCTAGTTTTCATTGGCATCGTTATTATTACTCACACAACGTTTGTCGTGTGCTTAGGTTTGCATGGGTGCCAATCTTTATAGGAGAGAAGTGATTGAAAAATAGTTCCATCAAAAAGCGAGAGGTTTTAAATCAGCACTATCTTTTCAACCTCATTTATTGAATTAATGGCTGTAAATCCCCATCAGCTAGGTTTTCTCAGCCATAAAAGTTTAATATTCTGAACATTCCAGAGACTTTTGGCAAGTAAAGATTGAACAGCTCACGAATTTGAGAACGTGACCTTAGGGATTGATCAAACATGGGGGTTTTGATCAGCCCCAAATAGGTCTGCTGATAGTTTTCTAGATCTCTCTGAAGAAAGGTTGGTCATTGTTTGAATCAGAGGTGGTATTCAGCCGGTTTGGATCGGTTGAGGCGAACCGGTAGAGGCGACCTGTGGGTAGCCTGGGCCCACCGCGCTCACCCGCCTGGGCGCAATTCTGTCCTATATCGCTATGTTTTTGATGCCATATGCATGTGCGGACGGCACGTGTGAGCAAATGGCCGTGTTGTTTGACGTTGCACGCATGTGTGGACGGCACGCAAGAGCGAATTGCCGTGTTATGTGACGCCACAGGCATGCCGGACAGCTCTTGCTTGCTCACAATGCTGGTGCTGGGCAAACCAATTCATAGTATGTGAATCCCATCTCTGGTTTGTATGCTATTTTATGTTTAAAAAACAGGAAAGAAAGAATACATTCATTTTCATATGGAAAAAAATGTTGCTTTAAGGGGAAAGTTAACATGGTCCTTTTTTTCTCTCTCTCCTGATGAATTTGCAGCATGCAAGGAGTTTTTCTAGATTGGAAGAACTTCTCAGCATTATAAAGTGATATAGCCCCAAAATAGAAGCTATACCGTGATGTAGCACGGACTTCAGTCCTTAGTGTAAACTAAGTGATATGTAGATACGTCAAATTATATTAGTCCTGTTACCATTATATTTCCAGCATTTGGCTAAAAACTAGGAGACTGAATTCTAGTTCTGCCTTAGGCAAGAAAGCTAGATGGGTGACTTCCGGTCAGTCCCTCTCTCTCAGATCATCCCACTTCATGGGGTTGTTGTGAGAAAAATAGAATTAGAATAACAGAGTTGTAAGGGACTTTAGAGGTGTTCTAGTCCAACTCCCTGCTCAGGAAGGAAATCCTGTACCATTTCAGACAAATGGTTGTCCAATCTCTTCTTAAAATAGGAAGAGGAACAGGTGTCAGATATAATAGCTGCCTTGAGTTATTTATAAAGAAAATAAACAAATAAAAATAAAATTAAATCAAAATACTCCAAGATACCTAAATGAAACGCAGCATTAGATCCGTTGATCCAGAACTGAAGAGAAAGTGACTATTTATCTCTTTGCCATACAGGCAGTTCCTGGGTTACAAACAAGATCCATTGCTAAATCTAGCTTTAAATTGAATTTGTAGGTAAGTTGGAACAGGTACATAAGATTCTTATTTAGCATCAGTTGAAGTGGGCTGGATGCGTCATGCACAGGCCACGCCCACTCCAGCTCTGCGAAGGGAAAAAAATGTTGTGATACATCATGTAACAGCAATGTGACACCGTGAGTTTGGCATCCGTGAGGTAGATAAATCTTTCTCTTATTATGCAGTATGTATTTTACCTTCTAGTAGGTATCTAGTAGGCATCTAGTAGGTATAGTAGGTAATGGGGGACACGGTAGCTCAGTGGCTAAGATGCTGAGCTTGTTGATCGAAAGGTCAGCAGTTCAGTGGTTTGAATCCCTAGTGCCGCGTAATGGGGTGAGCTCCTGTTAGTTGTCCCAGCTTCTGCCAACCTAGCAGTTCAAAAATACGTAAAAAATGCAAGTGGAAAAATAGGGACCCCTTTTGTTGGGAAGGTAACAGCATTCCGTACGCCTTTGGCATTTAGTCATGCCAGCCACATGACCATGGAGATGTCTTCAGACAGTGCTGGCTCTTCAGCTTTGAAACAGAGATGAGCATCACACCCTAGAGTCGGGAATGACTAGCGCATATGTACGAGGGGAACCTTTACCTTTACCTCAGGTATCAAAAGAGGTTTGTACAGAGATTCTCTTATCCTAAACAGCCTCAGTTGAATTCCTTGGTAACTGTACAATAATCTTTGGTGAACTTCTCGACTTTAGGATCTTGCTTCTCTAACTTTGCCATCCCTGTTTGAATAACATAAAGAGCTTTGGGTAACTAAAAAAAAAAGTTTTAATTTGTAGGTCCCAAGCTTCTCCCTCAAACGCTATCATCTGTTGCATCTTTTTATTATTTCCACTTTATTTTTAGTTGTGATCCTTTTCCTTAATCACTCACTGTATCAGAGATACAGGGCCACAATAGAACGTGTTACTGATAAAAATCAATCAATCAGTTATCAATCACCAGCACTTGCATCAGGATTTATGCTTCAGAAGCATAATTACAAGGGTGAAAAAGAGAAAAATTATAGCCAAATATAATGTGAGTTGACTTAAAATGGTGGAGGACGTTCTTCATTCATACAAAAAAAAATAACATGACAGAGAGTGTTTGGCCCAAAATCACTCAGCTGGTTTTCGTGCTTAAGGTAGGACTGGAACCAGGGGTGAAATCCAGCAGGTTCTGACAAGTTCTGGAGAACCGGTAGTGGAAATTTTGAGCAGTTTGGAGAACCAGTCGCAGAAATTTTGAGTAGTTCAGAGAACTAGCAAATACCACCTCTGACTGGCCCCAGAGTGGGGTGGGAATGGAGATTTTGCCGTATCCTTCCTCTGCCATGCCCACCAAGCCACACCCACCAAGCCACGCCCATAGAACTGGTAGTAAAAAAAAAATGGATTTCACCACTGACTGGAACTCACTGTCTCCCAGTTTCTAGCCTGGTGCCTTATATCACTAGATCTAGTGGTGGTATTCAGCTGGTTCAGACCAGTTCAGGTTAACTGGTAGTAGTGACTATGGGTGGGTGATCAGTTTCCATCCATTATTCCTTCTCTGGCCTTCAGGTGCTTTGGAAAATAGCCTGACCCCTTCCTCTCTGTGGCAGCCCCTCAAATATTGGAAGACTGCTCTCATGTCTCCCCTGGTCCTTCTCTTCACTAGACTAGCCGTGCCCAGTTCCTGCAACCGTTCATCGTATGTTTTAGCCTCCAGTCCCCTAATCATCTTGGTTGCTCTTCTCTGCACTCTTTCTAGAGTCAGCGGTCATAGCTCTGTAGGTCAGAGAGAGGTTTTCAAAGGCTACAAAGAAGATGTAGGTTTGCATGCAAATAGTTCCAGCCTTTTATTTGTATGTTTCTTTGTAGTGAATCTGAAGCTAGCAGAAGATATTTGTATGTTGCTTGCATTCAGTGGACCAGAATACCTCTAGCTAATTGCTCACAGCCTCATAGTTAACAGCTGATGTCCTTCCTCCCTGAATTATTTGGATGTTTATGGATTTTGGTTGCTTCTTTAAAAATTCTGGAGAAACCCTGTTACCTCAGATCTGAATGCTGATGGTCTATTTTGTTATTTGGCCTTGTAATTTGTGTTCAATCAGCAATGTCTGGACGTTTTTCAGTTTCAGATTGGCTCAGAAGAAGGTTGCATTGAAACATCCACACATATTCATAGTTTCACTGAGCGGTCTAGTCGATATGAAAAATTTACATTTTGCAATTCCAAGCTCCATTGGTATGGGTAGTAAACATTGTGGCGGAATGCATTTTGACTGGCCACCAGATAAATGTTATGGGTTGGATTAAAAATGTGGATTTAATAATCAAGGGAAGATTTCTGTGGGAGGCTATCCAGAGTGAAAGGCTGAAAGTAACTGATATAACAGGTACTCCAGTTTTTAGACTCTATTATATTTCTACACTTGGGGACATAGTGGCTCAGTGGCTAAGACGCTGAGCTTGTTGATCAGAAAGGTCGGCAGTTCAACGGTTCGAATCCCTAGTGCCGCGTAACGGAGTGAGTTCCCGTTACTTGTTCTAGCTTCTGCCAACCTAGCAGTTCGAAAGCACATAAAAAATGCAAGTAGAAAAACAGGGACCACCTTTGGTGGGAAGGTAACAGCATTCCGTACGCCTTTGGTATTTAGTCATGCTGGCCACATGACCACGGAGACGTCTTTGGACAGCGCTGGCTTCTTGGCTTAGAAATGGAGATGAGCACCGCCCCCTAGAGTCGGGAATGACTAGCTCATATGTGCGAAGGGAATCGTTACCGTTACCTTTATACTTCTACACAGTGTTGAGATGTATATTTATATAAGCATAATGACTAAACAGAATAACAGAGTTGGAAGAGACTTTAGAGGTCTTCTAGTCCAAACCCCTGCCCAAACAGGAAACCAATACCATTTCAGACCAATAGTTAACCAACCTCTTCTTAAAAACCTTCAGTGTTGGAGTATCCAGAAGTTCTGGAGGCAAGTCATTTCTCATTAGTTGTTCTAACTGTCAGGAAATTTCTCCTTAGTTTCTAGGTTGCTTTTCTCCTTGATTAGTTTCCATCCATTGCTTCTTGTCCTGCCTTCAGGTGCTTTGGAGAATAGGTTGACTCCCTCTTCTTTGTGGCAGCCCCTCAAATATTGGAACACTGCTCTCATGCCATCCCTAGTGAAGAAGATGGCTTCTCCTCGAATTAATGAATAACATTTGAACTGAGGACTTCCTGGTTCCTGGACTGACTTACCCAAAGAACTGAGTGTGCTATATTTTTTTCATGAGATATTCACACAGTATATTTGTGCCAATAGATGTTTAACAGGCCTGTGCAAATCTGCTCTGACTACCAGTTTAGACTGCCAAGTTAATTTGATCCAAGCTGCTGCTTTAATTTTTTTTAAAAAAATATTGATTAAAAATCAGATTCTTATGACTGGAGGAGCATATGAGTGCTGTAATAGGCATAAATAAATAATCAATCTGGTTCAATTCAAATCCTAAAAGACCGGCGGGCAGCGCACCTGAGAATCTAATCAGTTTGCAAATTAGATTAGATTCTCTAATCTTCAGTTTCTAAAGAAGAGATTGGACAACCATTTGTCTGAATTGGTACATGGTTTCCTGCTTGAGAAGCAGGTCGGACTAGAAGACCTCCAAGGTCCCTTCCAAAACGTCTGTTTCCAGTTGATCATCAGAATCAAATTCCTGCATCAGTGCAAGAATGCAACTTAAAGCAAATCACTCTCGGATCAAACCTCTGGATGGAATGTTTGCAGAGTCCTATTCTTTAACCTTTGACCCTTAAACCCTGTTATTTGCCTGCACTGCCAACTCTTCCAGCAACCAGACATTTCCCATGGAAACTGTTCAAGGAGAGATGCAACCTAGAAATAAGGAGAAATTTTCTGACAGTGAGAACAATCAACCGATGGAACAGAAGTTGCCTTCAGAAGTTGTGGAAGCTGGTCAAAATTTTTTTAATCACTTTATCTTCTAGCGGGATTTCCTTTTTTCCCCCAATTTTGGCATGTGCGGAAATGGATAGATTAACACTGGAATTGAAAAATAAAGGCGAGTCAAAATACAATGAGATATGGAACAAATTTTTATCCATGGTTGGAATGGAAAGGAGGGACGAAAAATATGAACTGACTAGACTTCATAGAATGGAGAACTAAGGTTATGTATGTAATTAGCGAAATTACATGAAAGTAGATAAGACAAATGTATAAGTAATATAGAAAGAAGAAGGATGTCTTTATATATGTAAATACCGAATAGACCAAATGTATATATGTAGTAAGGTATATACGATATTTGTCTTTTATTTTAGTATGTATGGCAAAGATAATGCCAGGATGGTTACACCGTGTCCAATGTTTTAATATGTGTTTAATAAGATTTTTTTTTTTTTTTTAAAAAGGAAGTAGTTGTGGAAGCTTCATCACTGGAAGATTTCAAGAAGAGACTGGACTGCCATCTGTCAGAAATGATGTAGGGCAGAGGTGTGCTTAGACCTGGCCTGCGGGACTGCCCTGGAAACAGCAAAGGACCTGCCCATGGTGTTTCTGCCAATGAAAACTGTTGAGCTCTGTTTTCTCTGGCAGAGGGTTGCAGGAAGCTGTTGCAGCCGAAAACGGAGCTCGGGAGCCTGCTTTCACTGGGAGAGCACTCAGGCCACCACAAGTGCCCCCGACACAAGTGACGTCGAGTTGGCTATGCCCACCCTGGCCACGCCCACCCCGGCCCGCCAAGGTCAAACACAACCCTGATGTGGCCCTCAATAAAAAAGAGTTTGACACCCTTGATGTAGGATCTCCTGCTTGGGCAGGGGAGTTGGACTGGATGACCTCCAAGGTCCCTTCCAACTCTGTTATTCTATTCTATTCTATTCTATTCTATTCTATTCTATTCTATTCTATTCTGTTCTGTTCTGTTCTGTTCTGTTCTGTTCTGTTCTGTTCTGTTCCGTTCCGTCCCGTCCCGTTCCGTCCCGTCCCGTCCCAGTCCCGTCCCGTCCCGTCCCATCCCATTCTCTCTTCTCTTCTCTTCTCTTCTCTTCTCTTCTCTTCTCTTCTCTTCTCTTCCTTTTCATATTCTATTCTATGCTATGCTGTGCTATGCTATGCTATCCCTACCCTTAATTCTATCTCTATCCTTAATTCTAGTTCTAGTTCTAGTTCTAGTTCTAGTTCTAGTTCTAGTTCTAGTTCGGGTCCGGGTCCGGGTCCGGGTCCGGGTCCGGGTCCGGGTCCGGGT
>WNWU01000031.1:7019445-7034669 GCA_012654045.1 Ptyas mucosa
ATCCTATCCTATCCTATCCTATCCTATCCTATCCTATCCTATCCTATCCTATCCTATCCTATCCTATCCTATCCATTTGAATATCTCAGTTAAAGCCCAGCTTGAAAATCCCAGAGGGAAAAGACCTGTGCAAGGATTGTCAGAAGGCATCTGGTAAGCTGCTCGCAGACAAATCTCTCAGATCTTTCCAAGCAAACACATATTTGTTCCGATTGCAGGAGAGGGAAAAAAAAAAGGAGCCTGCCTGCAGCTCAGAGAGGGGGAAAAAAATACACACCCTTCCCCCTTCAAAGTGAGGGCAAGCTCGACATCTTGTATTCGGTTCCAGTTAACAAATGGCATGCTAAAAATGGAAAACACAGAACAGAAGGCAGCCAGTTTGATAAAGAGAGAGAAAAAGGAGAGAGGGGGAGAAAAATATTTGTTTCTTCAAGAAGAAGAATGGTGGCAGGCTGAGGGTGGAGGATGGGAAGGGAAGAAGGGATGCTTTGAAAATCAAGAGCCGAACAGAGTACCTCATTAAAGTAAACAAAATTTCATAAGGGGAGCAGGAAAGATAAATGCCATCGGGGTTATTCTTAGCTCATGTCAGCGCTGAGAACAGCGGGGACCCACAAGCACTTCAGATAGGGAGCAAGCGTTTCAAGGGGCTTTAAGTGGAATTCCTTACACATGTGGCGCAGGAAATACATGGAATGTGGCAGGGCAGGAGGAGAGAGTATCAGGCTCGGTAGCCTGCCGAGCAATTTGGAGCTGAAATGTGCCTTTGATTCAGTCAGTCCTGGGCATGTTTGCTCAGAAGCTGGTTCTGCCGCTTTCAAGAGGACTCCCTTCCAAAAAAACCAGGAGATTGCAAAATAAATAAATCAATACAGGTAGCCCTTGACTTGGACCATAAGAAAGGCTGAGCGCCAAAGAACTGAAGCCTTTGAACGATGGTGCTGGAGAAGACTCCTGCGAGTCCCTTGGATGGCAAGGCGATCAAACCGGTCAGTCCTAGAGGAGATCAACCCTGACTGCTCTTTAGAAGGCCAGATCCTGAAGAGGAAACTCAAATGCTTTGGCCACCTAATGACAAGGAAGGACTCACTGGAGAAGAGCCTAATGCTGGGAAAGACTGAGGGCAAAAGAAGAAGGTGACGGCAGAGAACGAGGTGGCTGGATGGAGTCACTGAAGCAGTCGGCGTGAGCTTAAATGGACTCCAGAGGATAGTAGAGGACAGGAAGGCCTGGAGGAACTTTGTCCATGGGGTCACAATGGGTTGGACACAACTTCGCAACTAACAACAACAACATAACAACAAGCCCTCGACTTACAACAGTTCATTTACAGTAGTGGCCATTCAAAGTTACGATGACACTGAAAAATGTGTCCCCAAGGTGCTTTTTCAAGAGGCACCTGGACTTTCTTATTTTTCTTTGAAGATGTGTTGCTTCTCATCCAAGAAGCTTCTTCAGCTGTGACTGGATGATGGGAAATAGAAAGATTTATATTCTTTTTAGATAGCTGGTCTTTTATTGTATAGGTCATTTGCCTCAACGACTCTCTAAAAGGATGCAAATGACCAGCTGTCTGCAAGGAGTATAAATCTTTCCATTCCCAACCAGTCAGAGCTTAAGAAGGTTCTTGGATGAGAGGCGAAACGTCTTCAAAGAAAAACAAGAAAGTCCAGTGGCTTCTTTAAAAAAACACCTTCGGGACAACCATGACCTGGATGACTCAGAAACTCCATAGATACTGAAAAAAGTGACTTATCAAAATTTAATTTTTTCCCCCATCACAAGCACAAAGTCCAGAAGCAATTTCCCAATAGAAACAAAATTAAATAAATCCTCTCTTTGGATAAAAGAATTGATTTAACAATCTCTGCTTTTCCTTGCTGTGGGAAATAATATATATATTTCTGTTTGCTCATTAATATGTTTAGACTATCCTAGTTTATAAATTGATGTAATTTTATAATAATAACATTCAGTATATTCTTTCAAATTTTTTAAACCCCCCCCCAAAAAAACTTTTTCTAAATGTTAAAACTTCAAACTTTTCTTTAAGAACATTTCTAAAATTAATAACTAATTTTGCTTTTGTTGGTTAGACAGGTTTGTTGTTATAGAAATGGCTAGTATATACTATTGCACAAAAGTAAAAAGTTGAAGTTGTAATGTTCTTATCTTCTACTGTGCCAAAGAGAGTTGGAAGTCACACCTTTTTTTTTATTTTTCTCCTCCTCCTACCATGTTTCCCCCAAAACAAGACCCTCTCATATTTTTTTGAACTTTGAAATAAGTGCTTGGCCTTATTGCCATGTGCTCAAAAGCCCGATTGGGCTTATTATCAGGGGATGTCTTATTTTGGGGGAAACAGGGTAGTTCAGTCATTCTTTAAAGTCATTCTTCAAAACAGTCTTTTGTGTGTGTCAAGCAATTTCTATATAATCTTCCCACTCCATAGTGTTTCTCCTAGGACAGCACGAGGCACTTTTGTATTGTCACAGCCAAGCATTTCACATCACCTTCCTGTTTCCTAGGATTATTTGTTGCCTGCAAAGACAGTTGCTGCAAATGTGTTGCACAAATACTGTGAGTGTCTCAACAATTGCAAATGTCAAAAGAGCAGTGGTGGGATTCAGCTGGTTCGCACCAGTTCAGGTGAACTGGTTGTTAACCCCCCCCCCCCAATATCAAAGTGGCTCCTGGGTGCTGCGCTGCAATGGAGAAACAGGTAGCGGAGCGGCCGGCACGAGGGAAGGAGAAGGCCACTCCACTGCTCATTTCTCCATTGCAGCACAGCGCCCAGGATCCATTTTGATAGCATGTGGGGAGTGGGGATTAAGAACCGTTTCACCCAGGTTCAAGTTGGTCATCGTGGGAGGCTCATCCCACATGTGCAGCAGAGCTGGAGGGCGGGAATGGGCCATGCCTCCCACAACAGCCAACCTGACCCTGGGCAAACCTGTTGTTAAATTATTTGAATCCCACCACTGCAAAAGAGGTCTTATAAATGAGAGTGTCAAGCCTGAATTTGACTGGGGTCCGGGATTATTTGTGTCATTGGGTATTCTGACATGAATTCAGTTTGAAGCTGAAGGAGGAAAGGGCCTTCAGTCAAAACATCATTCCTAGCCGATGAGTCAACCACATTCCAATGGCTGGTTGACCGGAGGAGAGAAGTGGCCAAGCAACCAACTCCCATCTTGGTTGGACAGTTTGTTTTGGGAACTTGAGAAACTGAAACTCATATTGGGGTGAAAAGCCCAGAAACTTCAGTACTAGCTTTTCATCAGTTAGTGCCAAGATGGTGTATCTAAATAAATTTGAGCGAAAGGAATGCCTCGGGGTTCAATTTGTGATGGATGCATTAATTGGAGCCAGTGGTGAAATCCAAATTTTTTTATTACTGGTTCTGTGGGTGTGGCTTGGTCGGCGTGATGTGGCTTGATGGGCGTGGTAGGGGAAGGATACTGCAAAATTTCCATTCCCTCCCCACTCCTGGGGGAAAGATATTGCAAAATCTCAATTCCCACCCCACTCTGGGGCCAGCCAGAGGTGGTATTTGCCAGTTCTCCGAACTATTCAAAATTTCTGCTACCAGTTCTCCAGAACCTGTCAGAACCTGCTGGATTTCACCCCTGATTGGAACCTGACAGAGAGCACCATGAGGACTGCAGAGAGGACTGCAAAAGAATGAAATTGCAACCAGCCTGCCTTCTATAGAAGACCTACATATTGCGCAGGTAAGAAAGAAGGCTGAGAAAATATCTACAGACCTCACCCCCCTCATATCCTGGATATAAACTGTTTCAACTCCTCCCTGCTATAGGGCACAAAAACAACTTGACACAGAGGCAGTTTCCCCCCCCCCCTTGTGCCATCATTTTGCTGAACACCCAGTCTTCACAGTGCTGTCTTATGTCTAAGTATATTTACCCATGTTGTATGGTAATAGTATTATTACTATCCTTCGCATCTTCTCTACTACCTCTCTTATTGGTATCATTATTATGATTATTATTACTTCTGTTGCTTTGCATGTATACTAAGAGCTTCTGCGTTGGAGACAATTTCCTTGCATGTCTAATCATACTTGCCAAATATACCTATTCTGTCCTATCCTATCCTATCCTATCCTATCCTATCCTATCCTATCCTATCCTATCCTATCCTATCCTATCCTATCCTATCCTATCCTATCCTACCCTACCCTACCCTACCCTACCCTACCCTATCCTGCATTTTTCTGCATTCTGTTCTTTTCTGTTCTGCTCTGCTCTGCTCTGCTCTACTCTTGAAGTTACATCAATATTCTTTACTCAAAACCTTCTTGAAAGGTACCCCCCCAAGATCTTAGAAGATCTACTTTCCATTTTTAATCCACGAGGTTTAAAAGAATCAGCATCCACATTGCACTTAAATATTCACTCGGAAGCATCTTTCTGCTGAAAATCTATTAATTTATTTTGAAGCTAAGCATTTCAGCAGGGTGCTGCAAAGCCAATAGGTACATAAATATATTCTTTGTGTCAATTCTTCAGGCATGTCCAGTCACGTAAGCCAGAAAATATGATGAATGACAAACTGTTGAAAAGTGGAATATGAAAAGCAATTGATTCAAATCCAAAGCCGACTTAAAGTAGTAGACAAGAAGGACACCACTATTGCCTGAAAGGTTGGCAATGAGTTGGTGAGAAGAGCTTTGACAGAATGGAGTTCCAAGAATGTACAGTCACTTTTAATAATGGTCGTTCCAGAAGAATCTGCCATAATCCCAAACATTGGCAGGACCTTCAGAAACAATGACTGGGAGGGAGATCATACAGCATTTCTGGAGGCTAAAATATCTGAAGACTGGTTGCAGGAATTGGTATGTCAAGCACAGATGGTATTCACCCGGTTCGGACTGGTTCTGGCGAACCGGTAGTGGCGACCTGCGGGTTGATGCAGGTGATTTGTTTAATGACCATGGCAGAAATGAGGTGGTTAGTCTGTCATGTTCACATGATACCATGGTTGATGATTGCATCGCTTAGCAATAACTATGGGTATACACTCCACCACTACAGTCACTCTTGAAAGTGAGATGGGCAGCATATAAATTTAATACATACATACATACAGATAAAAGTAAAGGGTTCCCCTTGCACATATGTGCTAGTCGTTCCTGACTCTAGGGGACGGTGCTCATCTCCGTTTCAAAGGCGAAGAGCCAGCGCTGTCCGAAGACGTCTCCGTGGTCATGTGGCCGGCATGACTAAATGCCAAAGGTGCACGGAACACTGTTACCTTCCCACCAAAGGTGGTCCCTATTTTTCTACTTGCATTTTTTACGTGCTTTCGAACTGCTAGGTTGGCAGAAGCTGGGACGAGTAACAGGAGCTCACTCTGTTATGCAGCGCTAGGGATTCAAACCACTGAACTGCCGACCTTTTGATTGACAAGCTCAGCATCTTAGCCACTGAGACACCATGTCACATACATACATACGTAGTCTGGAAAAAGCTAGGACAGAGCCGTTTTAACCCTCTTTCTGCAACTAGACTTTCCAAGCTCTGCTGCCTCTTTGTCCTCTGAAAAGCAGCCCCTCCCTCCTGGGAATCCAGGCTACATTCCACCACACCATTCCTACCAAGAATTAAATAGAGGCAAAAGATCTCATCTATTTCCTTAGAAATGAGAAAGAGGAGATCCCACCAGTGGCTCCATCTGTCTTAGCCTGTTGCCTTTATAAGCACTCACCAAGCAACAAGCCATCGCTTTCAGTTAATTTGCAAGCCAAGGTCATTAACATTTATTCAGTCTGAATCCAGGCATAGGGTATCAATGAATGAGACATTGGGGAGGGGAAAAAACCAAACAAACAGCAGTAAGGATTTCCAGAGCCAAACATACTATAGCAGCAGGATCTGAAGGGAAAACAGAGACATGATCAGAACACAGCAGAAATGTTCCAACAGTGAAATGCAACTTTAATTGAGTCACGTGGAAATGGGAAATATTGATCCAGCACCTAAGTTGCCCTTGGATAATGCTTTATCACGTAGCTTCCGTGCTTCCACCACAATAAAGCACAAATAAAACGATTGGAGCTTATCAATCCTAGTTATAGATCCTGATATTTCAAGACCACATCTGTGCCTTTTTAGTTTGAACCGTTTGGCTCTCTAGCTGAGACTGACAACATCAGTGACCTGGCATTTAATCTGTAATCAGAGTTGCGGGAGTAAATGATCTGCAGGTTTTCACTGGGCCCAAAGGCAGGCCTGTATCAGTTTGTCTAGAGATCTATTCTTTCCTCTTCCTGGCTGAAGAAATAATCACAAGTCAGGAGCAGAGCAATATAGTTTCATTCCTGTACTTGAAGTTCCTGTGATTTGAAGAATGGGAGACAGGGTTGGTATATCATGACAACATCAGAAGAGAATCAGTTGACCTAAGGAACAAGTCAGCCCTATAAGGGAGACCAGACTAAGAATATACTGGCTGGATGCTGTTCCTGATGCCTATGTGGAGTTTGCAGCATATATTTTTTCTTTGGGCCCTAGGAGAGAAACATCTGCTGCTATTTAGGATTGAACTCTCAACCTTCTGAGTGGGGTGAGTTGAGTGTCTTTACCACTAGGCCACCATACTGCTCATTTCTCTCTCTCTCTTTCTCTATCATCTATCTCTCATCTATCTTCTATCTTCTATCCAATGATCTGTCTGTGTCTGTCTATCTATCTATCTATCTATCTATCTATCTATCTATCTATCTATGTATCTATCCTCTCCAGTGGTGGGTTGCCTCCGGTTCGGACCAATTCTATAGAACCGGTAGTAAAACTGGTGGGAGGCTCCGCCCACTGACCCTGACGTCATCAGGTCCTGTTGAGAACCGGTAATAAAGGTAAGTAGAACCCACCCCTGATCATCTCTATCATCTATCTAATGATCTATCATCGATCTAATGATCTATCATCAATATCTCTATCATTCTCTCACTCTCTCACATCTCTCTTTCCCTCTCCCTCTCTCCGCCCCCCTCTCTCTCTCGATTTGAGATTGTGCAATTGTTAGTCTTTTTTGGGGGGGGGAATTTGGAAATGATGATATAGGGATGAGTGGTTGAAAACCCCTAGGAAGTAAAAAAGCAGCCCATTAGTAAAAATGAAAAGAATAAAGTAGATCCTGATGAATATTCCCGTGAACAGCTCAGTGCCCATTGAAGTTTAACTCTGCTACAAATGCCAGCTAAAAAACCATTTTGGGGAGCGCTATCTGCCAGCTGTTGCACATATCTCACAAAGAAAGGCAAAGAGATCTCGGTTGATATTTACTGGAATTTTAATGGTCAGGGCTCATTTCTCAAGTCAGCCCCTTCTACACCTGTGGCTGAACGTCATGCTGCCAAGCACACTGCCAGCTGTTTTCTCTTTTTATTGCCATGGGTTATTATTAAGTCTCCAGCCCTCATGGCTGTAGAGAAAGCTATGAAGATGTAAGAACTGTTCCTGCTGTGGCCACACAGCCCAAAGATTTCCTACAGTTGATATGTACAATACCGTTATTCTTTACTTATATAATCTCTTCATTCTGTTCTCTGTACCCTCCTGTTATAATCTCTTTGAATCCTACCATGCTTCTGTAAGTATCCTTCTATGACTAATTGACCCCAAAAAGAGAAGTAAAATGAGGTAAGAAAACTGAAAGACTAAACTATCCACTGGCACCATTTAGGCTTTAGAAATGGAATCAAAATAATGTAAGGGTCTAATAAACAAACTTTTCCATTGAGAAAAAGAAATACTAGAAAGAAAGAAGGAAAGAAGGAAAGAAAGAAAGAAGAAGGAAAGAAAGAAGAAGGAAAAGGAAGGGAAGGAAGAGAAAGAAGGAAGGAAGAAAGAGAAAGAAGGAAGGAAGGAAAGAAAGAAAGAAAAAAGAAAGAAAGAAAATAAAGGAAGGAAGACAAAAAGAAAAAAGAAAGAAAGAAGAAGGAAAAGGAAGGAAAGGAAGGAAAGGAAGGAAAGGAAGGAAAGGAAGGAAAGGAAGGAAAGGAAGGAAAGGAAGGAAAGAAAAAAGGAAGAGAAAGATATTAAAGAAAGAGAGAGAAAGAGAGGAAGGAAAGGGAAGAAAGAGAGAGAGAAGGAAGGAAAGAAAGGAAGAAAGAAGAAAGAAGAAGAAGGAAGGAAGACAAAAAGAAAAAAGAAAGAAGAAGGAAAAGGAAGGAAGGGAAGGGAAGGAAGGAAGGAAGGGAAAGATAGTAAAAAAAGAGAGAAAGAGAGGAAGGAAAGGGAAGGAAGAAAGAAGGAAGGAAAGAAAAAAGAAAGAAGAAGGAAGGAAGACCAAAAGAAAAAAGAAAGAAAGAAAGAAAGAAGGAGGAAAAGGAGGAAAAGGAAGGGAAGAAAGGAAAGAAGGAAGGAAGGAAGAGAAAGAAAGGAAGGAAGGAAGAGAAAGAAAGAAAGAAGGAAGAATAAGGAAAGAAGGAAGACAAAGAAAGAGAAAGAAAGAAACAGAAAGAAATAAAGGAAGGAAGGAAGGTGGGAAGAGAAGGAAGAAAAGAAGAAAGGAGTGAGGTTAGAACACAGTGTGAAAACCTCCGAGGCCAATATAGATACCATAACCTGTGTACAGTGGAGTGGAGGTCCTTGGTGATCTCCAAGGTTAGTTATTTTCTTGCAGATGTTTCATTACCTAGACTACGTAACATCATCAGTGCTAGAACTAGCACAAGCACTGATGAGGTAACCTAGCTTGGGCAATGAAACATCTGCAACAAAACAACCAAACTTAGAGACCACCAAGGACTCCCCTCCCCCCCAATTTCAACCCTGAGCTACAAATATTCTCCTTTATTGGAACTTGTGTACTGTTTTAAAGAAAGAAGCATGGAATTGAAAAAGCTTCAATTCTTCTAGAAAGAACAATTTGGAATCTCTTTCACTTTCTGGGCCACTGGAGGAGTGCAGTGGATTTTCCATCATTCTTTTTTTGTTCTTTTTTGATATGTATATATATTATGTGTGTGTGTGTATCAACACGCACATATGATCCTATATATATTTCCCACAAGACCAGTAGGAAAAGCGATCTGAAGAAGAAGGACTAGAGGTAAGAGAATGGGGGAGATCCCTTCCTATCAAATTTTGAATCCATCTTCGAGCAAAGGGCTCTCTTTCTGGTGAAGGACAGTTTGCTGAAGAAGAAGGAAATAGCTTTAAATTTAAGGTGACACCACCATTTCTCCGGGTGGAAAGTAAGAGAAACAAGGAAACTGCTGGAGGACATTTAACAAGTTCCCAAACTCTGAGAGTGCGACAAGAGGAGAAAATTGCATTCAATTCTTCATTGGTTCTTAGGTAGGCCGCATAGCGTAGTTTGTAAGACAGGGTTTTCAATTTAAAGGCATCAGTGGCTCAGTGGCTAAGACACTGAGCTTGTCGATCGAAAGGTCGGCAGTTCAGCGGTTCGAATCCCTAGTGCCGCGTAACGGGGTGAGCTCCCGTTACTTGTCCCAGCCTCTGCCAACCTAGCAGTTCAAAAGTATGTAAAAAATGCAAGTAGAAAAATAAAGACCAACAGTAGGTAACAGCGTTCTGTGTGCCTTTGGCGTTTAGTCATGCTAGCCACATGACCACAGAGACGTCTTCAGATAGGGCTGTCTCTTTGGTTTTGAAATGGAGATGAGAACTGTCCCCTAGAGTCAGGAATGACTAACACATATGTGAGAGGGGAACCTTTATCTTTACTTATGTTCCTGCCTTTCTCAACCTGGTACAGGTAGTCCTTGACTGACAACCACAACTGAGCACAAAATGTCTGTTGCTAAGCGAGACAGTTGTTAAGTGAGCCTTGCCCCATTTTACAACTTTTCTTGCCACAGTTGTTAAGTGAATCACTGCAGTTGTTAAGTCAATACCATGGTTGTTAAGTGAATCTGGCTTCCCCATTAAACTTGCTTGTCAAAAGGTGATCATGTGGCAACCCCCCCCCCCCCCCTGGACGCTGAACCAGTTGCCAGGCATCTAAATTTTGATCACATGACCACGGGGATGCTGCAACAGTCAGATGTGTGGAAAATGGTCATCAGTCACTTTTTAATGGCCATTGTAGCTTCGAATGGCCATTAAACGAATGTTTGTAAATTGAGGACTACATATATCTTCTTGAGGAGATGTGTGATGACTCGGGGCATGGCACAAAGGCAACACAGCCAGAGAACTAGTATGAGTCCCTTTAGTGGCACCAACTTTGCCCCCAACGTCCTGTTTACTCTCCGGCCTGGAGAAAAACTCTCCCACAAACCTGCAGCAGCTTCTGTCCACAGATACTCCAGTCCAAATGCTGTACTCAGAATGACTGCAATCAATCACTCCAGCAGGGCAAGATAATGAGTCCCAGAAGTGAAGAATCATGGCAATAATTCCAGCAAGACAAGATAAGCACACAGAAGGAGGGCACTAATTCAAAAAGTCAGGTGGAATTCCAGGAATGCAGGGCACAACTCTCAACACTAGATGAATTCAGTGTTTGTTCCTGACAAATGCCCTCCTAACTGCCTCTCCTTTAAATTCCATCCCCAGGTGTGCCTTGTAAAGGGAATCAGGGCCCTTTCCTTCCTCATAAGCCAAGCAACCCACATTGATCTCTTCTGCATTCTTCCCTGCGTGCCCTAGGATGAGGAGGGGGTGGGTCTTGGTCTTCGTCTGAACCCCCTCTACCTTGTTCTACCTCTCCCCTGCTCTGCCCAGCCTGACTTTGCTTTTCCCCAGTTTCCTCCACAGCCAATGCAGCCACTCTCCCTCTCTCTGTCAGCTGTCCCTCTTCCGTCTCAGATTCAGACTTTGATGGGGGCATGACAAAACAGGACTTTAGCTTGAAAATACAAGGGCAGCAGACTGGGGTGGCCTGGATGAATTAAGAGCTGTCTGATGCTAAGATAAAGAATCCTAAAAAGAGAGAAGAAAAATAGCCTATGAAAGTAATTATTGTGATGGAGTGCAGTCTGGATTCCCAGGAGGGAGAGAATTGATTCCAAAAGAGCAAAGACGCCTTCTCTCCACTCTCCATGCTTGGGGATCAGGAGGGGGTGGTCCTTGCTCATTGCCTGAGCTCTGTCACTCCTCATGTTCACTGCTTGCCCTCTCTTGGTCATCCTGCCCCCATTCCTCCCTGCCTACAAGCCCTCCCAATCCTGAAAGACCCTGGCCTGACTCGGCCTGCTTCTCCCCACATTCCTCCAAAGCCAATGAAACCACTTCCTCGATCTCCGTCGGCTCCATTGGCTCCGATGAAGGCATAACAGAGGTTTAAGGAAAAGAGACTCAGAGATGAGCTTTCCCTGTAGGCTCTCCCCTCTTGTGAACATCTCCCCCTCCCTACCAAATGTAAGAACCACACCCTCATTCCTAATACGCAGGAAGTTTTTTTTAAAAACCTGGGCATTTGGGAACCGAAACAAGAATGAGAGATGGATTTGAACTGAGCAGAGTTTAATCTGGCTGCGTGATATTATCTCAGGGTTGTGTGATGATTCGTAGATCATGTTGAATCTGTGCCGTTAGTGTTTTTCTTATTATCGGTTAGAGCTGAATATGGTTACATAAATTTGATAAATGCAGATGTATGATATATACTGCATGCTTTGCTGTAAGCTGCTTAGTGTCACATGATTGAGGAAGCAAAGGAGCATTTATAATACATAAATGACTTTAACCCAGCAATAGCATATGCCAATTTCACTGTCTGGTTTGATACAGTAACCAAACAGGACAAGCACAGACTCTAATGGATAATTAGGACTGCAGAAAGAAGAATAGCAACCAGCCTGCTTTCTATAGAAGACCTGTACATTGTGTGGGTCAGAAGGAGGGTGTTGTGGCCCACCAGCAGAGCTGGCAGCAGACTTGGACAGTGAGGAAGTTGGGGGGAACATGGGCCAGTCCTGGAGTCTGGGGAAGGCTCTGATGAGTGCTCTACATCAGAGGCAGAGGTGGGGCCAGGGCCATCTGACAGTTATCAGCTACCTTCGGAATTGGAGATAAGTGGGGCTGAAGAAGAGCTGGAGCCTGTTCCCAATGTGCGCATGCACAGAGCTGCCAGGAGAAGGGAACAGCTAAGGAACAAGGGCCGACTCGGGAGTAAATGCAAAGGTGGACAATGAATGCCCCCTCCCATAGAGTATAAAGAGGAGTGAAAGGAGAATGGAGTTGGCAGGAGACAATTAGTTCATTTCATTAGTGTGAAGATCTCAGCTGAGCCATGCAATCATCAGAGGCTTTTCTTTTACTTTTACTTTACGGCCAAAGAGGTTGTAGAACAAATGCTTTTAAAAGTTAAAAAAAAAGGCCTCTGATGATCGTGCGGCTCAGCTGGGCATGGGGGTGGGGGCAGGGATTTTTGCTACTGGTTCCCCGAACCACCCGCTGCCATCACTACCAGATTGGGCAATCTGGTCCAAACTGGGAGCATTTCACCCCTGCAAGGAATGTTGCAAGGGTCTCGTCCTATCCCCTAAAAAGGTATATCCAGGGGTGGGATTGAAAAAGTTTAGCGACCAGTTCTCTGCCTGGTTGCTGGGTGGGTGTGGCCATGGGGGCATCAGCTTCCTGCACCATGGTGGAGGTGGCATTTTCGCTCTTTCCAAGGCTCTGGAGGTTTTCCTTGAGCCTCCAGGAGGGCAAAAACAGCCTCCCCCGGGCTCCGGAGGCCCTCTGGAGGCCAGAAACAGGCCCGTTTCCGGATTTCTGGTACTTCTGGTAGGCCCGTTTTTCACCCTCCCAGAGCCTCGGCGTGGGCCCTGCACTTACCTGGCATCCAAAACGGACCATGTGGAGACTCTTGGGAGAGGCAGGGTGGGGTGGGCGGGGTCAGCCAGTCCTTGCAACTACCGGTTCAGCAAATCAGATTAAAATTAACATCCGGTTCATCTGAACTGATCCAAACCGGCTGAATCCCACCCCTGGGTACATCTGGCAGGACTCCGAAGAAGGGTCTTCTCCATGGTGTCTCCCTCACTTTGCAACATCATCCCTGTAGAAATTTGACTGGCCCCCACTTTGGCAGTCTTTCAGAAGGCCCTGAACATGTGGTTTTCCCAGTGGGCCTGAGCAGTAGTGGGATTCAGCCAGTTCGCACCACTGCGGGAGAACCGGTTGTTAACTTTCTGAGCAGTTTGGCAAACTGGTTGTTGGAAGAAATCATTAGGGCAGAGAACCGGTTGTTAAATTACTTGAATCCCACCACTGGGCCTGAGGTACCCAGAATGTGATGGAGCCCATCAAATGGCTTATTTAACCATGTCCTATTGCTGGTGTGTGTGTGTATGTGTGTGTGTGTGTGGGGGGGGGGGGTGTTATTGCTTTTTTACCTATTTTGTGTTTTTACTGTTTGTAAGCCGCCTAGAGTTGCTGTGAGTGAGTGGGTGACTCTATAACTGTTCTAAAATAAAATAAATAAATGTGATTGGAACTTCTGATTGGCTTGCCAGACACACAGACATATTTGCCACAAAGAAGAGGGGTGGGGGTCAACTTATTTTCTAAAGCACCAGAAGGCAAGACAAGAGACAATGGATGAAAACTAATCAAGGAGAGAAGCCACCTGGAATTAAGGAGAAGCTTCCTAACAGTGAGGACAATTAACCAGTGAAACAGCTTTGCCTCCGGAAATTGTGAGCACTCTTATCACTGGAGGTTTTTAAGAAGAGACTGGACAGCCATTCTGTCTGAGATTATACAGGTCTGCTTGAGCAGGGGGTTGGACTAGAAGACCTTCAAGGTCCCTTCCAGCTCTATTCTGATGGATTGATTGAATAATAGGGTCATTTACTATGGGTATTATCCTGTGCTTCTTCTGGTCTTTGAAAATTCAGTAGATTCTCCTCCCCACTTCCATGGTATGCCAATCCCATGATTGCAATAAGGCCCAAACACTGAAGAAATATTGGGATGAGCAATTGATTAAGCTGATGCTAATGTTGATGCTAGCATTGATTTTCCCGATGCTGGAATCTATTTTCCTGTTCAATGAAGGCTGAATTTACAATATGCATGCATCCACAGTTCTGAAACACTGGTCAGCATGAATCATCCGGCTTTGGAAATGTATTCATTTTAGCTTACTTCTCAAAAATGTAGCACAAGATGAGAGAATTGCTGTAAAGTGGTTGCTGCATTATTATTATTATTTTAAATATCACGGGGATGCGGCAAACGGAGAAATTCCTGAGGTGGCATGGAAGACAAACAAAAACGAACAAGGATTAAAAATCGGATCATGATCTATTAGGATTGGGTTGTTTAAATCAATAGGCCGAGGGCAAGACCTAGAGCGGACATGGATAATAAATGAAAAATCAGTCACAATATGGATTTTTTTTCTTGTTTAAAAAAACAAATAAACCTGTGGTCTTGTTTGGAGAAGATGGGTTTGGGCTTCAGTGAAATCAAAATGGACAAATTTGCCTATTGCTAATCACTTTCCCGATTGTATCTCACTTGGCTTGATGAGTAAATCAAAATGGACAATTTTTAAGGAGAGAAAGAAGGATGTAAGAATTGAGCTTGTTTGGGGGTGGGGGTGGGGTGGGCTGCCTGTCATTGTACAATCATCTCATCCATAGTTTATCTATCCTGGTTTCTCACGCTTCTGGTCAATCCCGGAGATTGAGAGGTAGAAGGGACAGTCATTTTGAGATTTCGAAGGAGTGCTCTTGTTGGAGGTAAAGGTAAAGGTTCCCCTCGCACATAAGTGCTAGTCGTTCTCAACTCTAGGGGGCGGTGCTTATCTCCGTTTCAAAGCCAAAGAGCCAGCGCTGTCCGAAGACGTCTCCGGGGTCATGTTTTTATCTTGTTCTTATCTTTGCACCTAATTTTTAATTTATTTAATCTAATTTTTATACCGCCCTTCTCCCGAAGGACTCAGGGCGGTGCACAGCCAAAAATAAAACAAACACATATATAAAATTTAAAAACAATTTAAAAACATATTAAATAATTTGGCCCCGAATTAATGTTTTTAATGTTTTCAATACTTATGATTTTAGTTAAAAATTGCCCAGAACTGCTTTGCAAAGTGAAATGGGTGGCATATGAAAGGAAAGGAAGAAAGAAATTAAAAGGAAGGAAGAAAGAAAGAAGGAAAGAAAGAAAAAAAACAAAAGGAGAGAGAAAAAGAAAAAGAGGAAGGAAGGAAGGAAGAAAGGAAGGAAGGAAGGAAGGAAGGAAGGAAGGAAGGAAGGAAGGAAGGAA
>WNWU01000031.1:7037071-7053226 GCA_012654045.1 Ptyas mucosa
AGAAGGAGAAGGAGAAGGAGAAGGAGAAGGAGAAGGAGAAGGAGAAGAAGAAACAACACAGAAAGATGACCCATATTTCTTGATCTTATTTTTCTCTAATCAGACTCCAAACCTCTCTCCAAATTTATCTAATTTTTTTGCTAGCTAACTTCCAAACCTCCCCTGAATCCATCTGGATTTGTGGGTCTGCAAAACTAGCAATCATGTTCAGCCCCCGAAAGAAGGGAAATGGGGTGGGGGGTGGGGGGAGAGGATAAGAAGCCGTTCTTATTTCTGTGGTTCATTTCCTAGGGTCAGCTGGAGATACTGCCTGGCTGATAAACCTTTTTTCTTCCATCTTCAGGGCCATTTGCCTTGATGCTCTTGATGGATGATTTATAGCTTCTGTCTCTCCTGTGACTTCGGTGGGGGGTGCTGAGGGTGGGGTGGGGGATACACGGGACATGACAGTGGAGGTTAGGCGATTTCATTGTTCGCAACCGGCTTCACCTCTGTAGGTGCACCAGAATTTTAAATGTGAGTGCAATTAAATTGGAAAGGGAATGCCAGGCAACAGCAGGAATCTCCCAGTAATGAAAGGGGAGAGTGGAAGCATCTGCAGTATTGATCTGATGAGGTTTTCAG
Organism: Ptyas mucosa; assembly: GCA_012654045.1. NCBI lineage: Eukaryota > Metazoa > Chordata > Lepidosauria > Squamata > Colubridae > Ptyas > Ptyas mucosa. The sequence continues at coordinate 7,037,696 of WNWU01000031.1, forward strand.
GATGAGGGCGCTTCAAAGTGTGTTTCTCTATAATAGCAGAGGACTGTAGGGAAATGCGCATGCACACACACACACACACACACACATGCAAAGATCGAAACACACACACAAATTTGCTGTGGCTGGTGAAACACTTCCTTTGCAAAAATGCACTGGGCCAACACTTCTATGGCAGTAATTAGATCAGATGTACATCAGTGGTGGGTTGCCCCTGGTTCGGACCGGTTTGCAAGAACCGGTAGTGAAACCGGTGGGAGGCTCCGCCCGCTGCCCCAGATGTCGTCATCGGCGATCTGAGCATGCGCAGAAGCAAGGCATGCGTGTGAGCTAAGCGATCTGCGCATGTGCGATCCCGCTGCAAACCGGTAGTAAAGGTAAGTAGAACCCACCCCTGATGTCCACCATCTGCCAAAGATAACTTTGCACCTCGATAACTGTCTGATTTGGCTCTGCAACCCAACAAAACAGACACGGACTTCAATGGATAATTAGAACTGTGGACAAAACAACTGCTACCAACCTGCCTTCCATTGAGGATCTGTATACTGCACGAGTCAAAAAGAGAGCTGTGAAAATATTTATAGACCCCTCACATCCTGGACATAAATTGTTTCAACTCCTACCCTCAAAACGATGGACTACATACCAGAACAACTAGACACAAGGACAGTTTTTCCCCGAATGCCATCACTCTGCTAAACAACTAATTCCCACAACACTGTCAAATTAACTACTAAGACTGTATTACTATTCTCATCCTTACTAGTACCTATCTCTTCCAACTTATGGCTATATCCATGTTGCTTGTATCTTTACAACTTATATTGTTTTTATTGGTTCCTAGTGTGACTTGATTGCTTATTAGTATCCTATGACTATCACTAAGTGTTGTACCTTATGATTCTTGACGAATATATTTATTTATTTTTCTTTATGTACACTGAGAGCATATGCACCAAAGACAAATTCCTTGTGTTTCCAATCACACTTGGCCAATAAAGAATTCTATTCTATTCTATAAACATTTCCTTGCTTGTTGGTTAAACTTTGTAGATATCTTCCTTCTTGTCTCTTTGATAGATTCTGCTTGTTCTCCTTACTCTTATTAGATATCAAAGAATCTATTCTTTGATAGATTCTGCTCGGAGCTCGCAAAGAGCAGCCTCTGACAAACAATTAAGAATTTATAGGGTTCGGGGAGGGAAAAACAGTTGAATTAAGACCCCTAAAAAAATATAAGTTTTTTTAAAAATGATTTTTAAAAAGACAGAGAGACAAGCTTCCGGCCAAGAATTCTGCTGGCCGAGCAGTGCCATTCCTAGTTCGGTTGTCTATATAAAGGCACACACACGGTTAGCAATATTACAAGTTGCAACATTTGCGAGATTTATTGTTAAGCGTTTGGCAAAACTGATGAAGCAGGGAATATAACACACACCTAGTCAGCATAAATCACAGCTGGGGACGTGAGACGCTGCACTCGCATGTTATTATACAGCTAATATTCCAGATTGCTTTTAATTATTTTATTCTGTGCCTTCAAGAAGCAGATAGGTGGAAATGCTGCATCCTATTAAAAAAACTCTGAGCTTCATCCCTCTGCCTGTTTCTATCTGGGACGCGGAAACAACTCAACTGATCCATTAACAAATGGAGTCTTGACAAGGCCTGTAGAATTGTGGCAATTTGCTACTTTTTGCAAAGATTGTGCTGCTGTGTGCTGTCTGTGCAATCAAATGATTCTGTGACATCAGAACAGCATTGCCGTGAAAATGCAATCTTGGGTGAATATTAGCAAAGGGCGAAGAGACAGCTATATCCCTCTTGTATAGAAAATGGTACACCTATTATAGCAATAGCAATAGCACTTAGACTTATATACCGCTTCACAGTGCTTTTATAGCTCTCTCTAAGCAGTTTACAGAGTCAGCCTATTGCCCCTGACAATCTGGGTCCTCATTTTATTCACCACGGAAGGATGGAAGTAGTGGTGGGATTCAAAAATTTTTTACTACCTGTTCTGTTGGCGTGGGTTGGTAGGTATGATATGACTTGGTGGGCGTGGCTTGGTGGGCATGGCAGGGAAGAATACTGTAAAATCTCCATTCCCTCCCTGCTCCAGGGGAAGGTTACTGCAAAATCCCCATTTCGTCCCAATCAGCTGGGACTCAGGAGGCAGAGAATAGGTGGGGGTGGGGCCAGTCAGAGGTGGTAATTACTGGTACTACTCCAAATTTCTGCTACTGGTTCTCCAGAACTGGTCAGGACCTGCTGAATACCACCTCTGGATGGAAGGCTGAGTCAACCTTGAGCCTGATGAGATTCGATCTGCCAAATTGCAGGCAGTCGGCAGTCAGCAGAAGTAGCCTGCGGTACTGCATTCTAACCACTGTGCCACCGTGACTCATTGCACAGTTATATTTGCACAATTACAGTTGGTTGCACAGTCAGCCAGATGTCCCAAAGCTGCTTTTCAAAACGCTCATGGTTGTTTTTGAGCAGTGGTGGCGCCGTGGTTAGAATGTAGTATTGCAGGCTAATTTTGCTGACTGCCAGCAGTTCGATTCCCACCGGCTCAAGGTTGATTCGGCCTTCCATCCTTCCGATGTCGGTAAAATGAGGACTGAGATTGTCGGGGTCTATATGCTTAGACAGGGCTGCAAAGCCAGGGGTGAAATCCAGCAGGTTCTGACAGGTTCTGGAGAACTGGTAACGGAAATTTTGAGTAGTTCGGAGAAACGGGAAATACCACCTCTGGCTGGCTCCCAAGTGGGGTGGGAATGGGGATTTTGCAGCATCCTTCCCCCAGGAGTGGGGAGGGAATGGGGATTTTACAGTATTCTTCCCCTGGAATGGGGTGGGAATGGAGATTTTGCAGTATCCTTCCCCTGCCACACCCACCAGGCCATGCCCACCAAGCCACGCCCATAGAACCGGTAGTAAAAAAAACCCTTGAATTTCACCACTGCTGCAAATCACTCTAGATAAGCGGTGTATAAGTCTAAGTGCTATTGCTATTGCTACATGCTCTTCTTTTGTTCTGATGCGCAGCTTGCGGTGACTGTTCGACGTTGATTTTAGTTTAAAGAAACCCTGAAAGAATCTCAGAGTTCTGTGGAATGTGGTTTGAGCTATAACCTCTTGGATCATATAGCAAATAACCCAAAGACTGCCTCTTCATGCCTTTGGAATTTGGGAATAGCTACACGTCTGGGTCAAAGGATAAGGAGTTTCGGTTGGGCTTAAGCCTTAGCTTCTGTCATATCATAAACAAGACACGGAGAAGACAGTTTGCAGGCTTCCAGCTTCGGCCTGCTTCAACACACGATGTGCCTCGTGAACGGCCCGTCTAAGGCAATTATCTCTGAACCCAGCTTCGATTTTGCAGCAAGGCTGTAATTTGAACAGGAACATGTTTTGATAGAGCCAACGCTTGTTTGTATAGCGATGCTCCTAATTAGGAAGAAATGTCACCGCATTTGTATAGCTGTGCATCAGTTTCACGGGCATGAATTCTAAAGGTCTTTGCTCACAAGAGGCAAACTGATTTGAAGGTTGCCAGAAAGGTCTTTGAAGGGCATTGATCCAAGAAAATACCCAGGAATCTTGGAAAAGATGATCTCTTGGAGCAGTTGATGGATTCTCCTGGCGTTCTGGAAAGGGTCTCTACCCGTGCTTAGAACTTGAAACAAAGCAGATAGTTTTGCCCTCAACAATAGCTTACCTACCTACCTATGTGATGGCCATGAAGGCTTGGAACGAATGATCATTTAAGTGCTATTGCTAATGCTATAGACCGTGTATAAGTGATCAGAAACCCCCCCACAAATTGATCGATCGATTAACTGATTATGTATCATTAAGTTGTTTTCTACTCCTAGGAGCCAGAAAGATGATAGATAGACAGACAGACAGATAGACATGATAGAGAAAAAATTTCTTCATGAGGATCTGTCCCTAAACTGGCCTTCTGGTCGTAACCCGCTGCTATTGAACCTGAAACCATCTTGTTAGTGGTCAATCTCTTTCTTTCTACCGTTCCCAGGATCAGGGTCTTCTCCAGAGAGCGGGGTTTTCGTATAACGAAAGTAGAATAATTTGAAGCTGGCTGTTTGTGCTTTGAGTGAGAATCCTGGATTGACCTCAAATTCATAACCTGTGTATATCGGAATACAGAAATCAAAATATGTATTAGCAAAATATGGCAGTAGATTAGTGTTCAATGAATTAAATACGATGCAGAACAGAATTGCCTGTCTGTTTTCATTCACAATTTCCCACAACGTGGGGAGGTTTGTTTCTAAAAGAGGGTTTGAGGGAAAAAAGAGGTGTGTGTGTGTGGGTTTGTGTGCTGTACCCATCTCTCTCTCTCTCTCTCTCTCTCTCTCTCTCTCTCTCTCTCTCTCTCTCTCTGTGTGTGTGTGTGTGTGTGTGTGTGTGCGCGCGCGCGCATGCATGCTGTGTCCATGTCCATCTGTCTGTGTGTGTTTCTGTGAGTGTGTGTGAGAGAGAATATGAGAGAGATTATGGGAGAGAGAGAGAGAGAGAAAATGAGAGAGAGAATATGAGAGAGAGAGAATGAGAGAGAGAATATGAGAGAGATTATGAGAGAGAGAATATGAGACAGAGAGATGAGAGAGAGAGAATGAGAGAGAATAGGAGAGAGAATGAGAGAATAGGAGAGAGAGAATAGGAGAGAGCATATAAGAAAGAATGAGAGAGAGAATATGAGACAGAAATATGAGAGAGAGAATGGGAGAGAGAGAGATAAGAGAGAGAAAATGAGAGAGAGAATATGAGAGAGAGAATATGAGAAAGAATATGAGAGAAAGAATATGAGAGAAAGATATGAGAGAGAATAAGAGAGATGAGAGAGAGAATAAGAGAGAGAATATGAGAGTGAGAATAAGAGAGAGAGAATGAGAGAATATGAGAGAGATTAGAGAGAGAATATGAGAGTGAGAATATGAGAGAGAGGGGGAGAGAATGAGAGAATGTGAGAGAGAGAGATGAGAGAGAGAATGAGAGAGAGAATGAGAGAGAGAGAATATGAGAGATATGAGAGAGAGAGAATGAGAGAGAGAATATGAGAGAGAGATGAGAGAGAGAATAAGAGAGAGAGAGAGAGAGAGAGAGAGAGAGAGAGAGAGAGAGAGAAGGCAGAATAACACAAAAATGGAAGGGAGGTACATTAGTAGTGTGCAAATGTGACACACAGTTTACACTTCCAGAAAGTGGAAGAGAAAGTGTGTATTTCATTTGAGTGCTGGTGGAAGAAACAAATAGAGCATTTAAGGGGTTTCAGTTTTGTAGTTTGCCCAGATGTAATCTTCTTGAATATAACATACCCAAATAGGCAATTTTAAAAAGTCTGCTTTTTTTCCCCCCTTCAAAAGCTGGGCTGTGTGTGAGAATATGCCTGAAAAAAAAAATTACATTAGTAGACTGAAGAGTCTAATAACATTTTTTCCATTTGCTCAACGGCACATACGTGGAAGCAGCTCCTTTGAATGAATATTAGAAATAGAAATCGGCAAGGCAAAAAAAAAAAAAAATCCGCGGTGGGTTCATAAGAAGGTCTGGCTGGCATTTTGCGAGCCATTGTCCTGAGTAACGTATTTATATCTGAATCATGAAGTCAGAGCTTAAGAGGAGAAATTCTGCTTCCAGCGTGTAAACACGGCTCCCTTAAAAGCAAGGGGATGTGTCTTTTTCGGTAGGCTTCTTCCTGACTTCATCTTTTTGAGGGGAAAATTATGCTCTCTGCAAAGCTATGCAAAGAATGCCTTCTAGCTAGGACAAGCTTAACAGAGATTTCGATCACGGAGTTTTCTTTAACCCTTTGTCATGGTGTGAGAATTGTCCTTTTCGACCTAAATGGGATTAACCCTGCAACATTCATGCAAACTGAAAACCCCAAAATAAGACCCTGTCTTATAAATTTTTTGCCACCAAAAAAGGCACCAGGTCTTATTTTCGGGGGGGGGGGGGATGCCATCCACTGACTCAACTCACTTGCATGCCTCACTCCCAGTCTCCTTTTCGCTGTCAGAGGCCTTCAGGAACTTCTTTGGCTTCGGATAGTTGCCAGCAAGCCTCACACACCTTGTCCCATTTCTTCTGCAGCCAGCAAGGTTTATCTGAAGGCATCTGTAGCCGATAACAGAGCTCCGGATCGATTTGGAGCTCTGTTATCGGCTACAGGGGCCTTCAGGAAAGCCCTGCTGGCTGCAGAAGAAATGGGACGAGGTATGCGAGGCCTGGCTGCAACTATCCGAAGATAAGTAGTAGGGCAGCTCCACCCCCCCCATCCCAAGGGTGGGTTCTACTTACCTTTACTACCGGGTTGCAACGCTCGCGTCCGTGCATACTCTTCTACACAAGCGCAGAAGAGTGTGTTAAAAGCAATTTTTGTTAAAACCAATTTTTTATTTTAAAACAAAAATAAAACATAAAATCATCATCATTCAAAACAATTACAGACAGTGTATCGATCGATTAACATCCTTTTGTGCTCAAAACCACCTTCAAAGTATCAATAGATGACCAAATCTTATTTTCATAAAGAAATATACATGCACAGAAGCGTTTTGATGACATCACGGTCAGTGGGCGGAGCCTCCCGCCGGTTTTACTACCGGTTCTAAAGAACCAGTGTGAACCGGGGGCAGCCCACCACTGCCCCATCCCCACCCTAGCTTAATTTTTACCCATGGAACAGTGGTGGTATTCAGCCGGTTCCATCCGGATCACGCGAACCAGTAGCGGCAACTGCAGGAGGCTCTGCCCACCCGCCCGTACGTATTGCGTAACTACTGCACATGCGCAGAAGGCCATGCGCATTGCAGGGGTTGCACGCTCACATTTGCGAATCAATAGGGAAGGTAAGTGAATCCCATCTCTGCCAATGCACCCTGGAGTGGATGGGGTCTTAATTAGGGCTTATTTTGGGAGTACGGCTTATATTGGGCACACATGTAAAAATCAAGCTTGGATTTACTTTCTGAGTAGGTCATATTTTCGGGAAAACATTTCCAGGCTATTGTTTTAAATATATACAGGGAATCCTCAATTTACAACCATCCGTTTAGTGACCGTTTGAAATTACAATGGCACTGAAAAAGTGACTCACGACCATTTTTCACACTTAGGACCATTTTGTAGCATCCTCCTGGTCATGTGATCAAACATTCAGGCGCTTGGCAACTGACTCATATGTATGATGGTGCAGATTCCCAGGATCACATGATCCCCTTTTGCGACCTTCTGACAAGCAAAGTCAATGGGGAAGCCAGATTCCCTTAACAACCGTGTTACTAACTTAAGAACTGCGGTGATTCACTTAACCACTGTGGCAAGAAAGGCCACAAAATGGGACAAAACTCACTTAACAAATGCCTCACTTGGCGACATAAATTTTGGGCTCAGTTGTGGTGGTAAGTCGAGGATGTTAGGGAATGGCTATTGCCTAACTGGTTGGGTTGGCAATATATATATAAACCATCAATGCATGTTTGCAGTTAAAATGTAATGTATAGCTTTAAGACTGTAATGCTGTATTGCATCATACGGTATTCTGATTGGCTAGCTCTGTAACCAATGTACTTAAGAGGAAGCTTGAATCATGGCTTATGTTTTCTTATTACATTATTATTGCTACCTCTGCTCCTCTCTGCCTGTTCTCTCTGCATGATCACTGCTTGATCATTGCTACTTGTTGTTTTTCTACTGTTTTACTGATTGTTTTACTGCTGTACTTGTTCCTGTTTGGAACTCCAAAAAGAACTGTTTTATTGCATATGACTATAGCAACTGGTAAGAAGACTTTGTTCTTGGAATAGCCCTGGATTGACAATTTAACTATCTTTATCTGTGTATGACCTGGATTGTTTATTGGACTTGGCTTTGCTTTTTCCTAAAAGTAAAAGAATATCACAACTCAGTATGTCTGTATTGACAGTGCTTATTCACAATCACTCTCAGCCATTTTGCATGTGCACAACCTTGCTACTCAAGGGTTACTCTGCACAAATTCCTTAACAGAGGACTACCTGTGTAGAAGATGGATCAGCTTAAAATCTTTTTCATAAAATACAACCATTCATTCCTATGATTATATGACAACAATGTGATTTCATACTTGCCTGTTCTTCCCAAGAACCTAGGACACTGATGATATGTGTCAAAGATGACATGCTACAATGTTTTGAGTGACACACCAACGTTTGCCAATACTTGACAACAGCTATTCTTGAAAGCATGCATTTTCAGAGTGCAGGAATGGGGTGTGTTCTTGAGCAGCCTCTGGTCCTTCTGGAAATGGCATGGCCTCCCAAAGAGATCTATGAAAATTCACCACAGCCAACTCACCATGGCCAACTCACCACAGCCAACTTGCTGCAGGACAATTCGGCATGCCCCTCTCAGCACAGACAACTGGCCGCGGGACAAGAGTTACACTAATATCAAAGAAATGGTGGAATAGAATCATTACAGAAAGGATGCAAAAGGGGGGACAGAATAAAATGTGAATGGCAAAAATTAAAATAATTTTTATTTATTTTAAATAATAATTAAATAGAATTGTTAAATTGTCCTGCAATGAATTGTCTTGTGGCGAGTTGGCTGTGAGTTTGCCTGCCGCAAGTTGGCCATGGCGAGGTGGCCGTGGCGAGTTGGCTGTGGCAAGTTGGCCATGGTGAGTTAGCTGTGGAGAGTTGGCCGTGGTGAGTTGGTTTTGATGAGTTGGCTGTGGCACGTTAGCCATGGTAAATTAGCTGTGGTAAGCTGGCCATGATGAATTGGCCGTGGCAAGTTGCCCATGGTGAGTTGGCTGTAGCGAGTTGGCCGTGGCGAGTTGGTTTTGGTGAGTTGGCTGTGGTGAGTTGGCTGTGGTGAATTGGTTGTGGCGAGTTGGCTATGGCAAGTTGGCCATGGTAATTTGGCCATGGCAAGTTGGCTGTGGCAAGTTGGCTGTGGTGAATTGGCTGTGGCGAGCTGGCCATGGCAAGTTGGCTGTGCTGAATTGACTGTGGCAAATTGGCTATGGTGAGTTGGCCATGGCGAGTTGGTTTTGGCAAGTTGGCTGTGGCAAGTTGGCCGTGGTGAATTGACTGTGGCAAGTTGGCCATGGTGAGTTGGCTGCAGCAAGTTTGCCACAGCAAGTAGGCTGTGGCAAGTTATCCCATTCCCGCCCGAAGCCTTCAAAAAAACACCCCATAAATGAACAGGTTGTGCTTTCTACAGTTTTTGGAGTCTGCAGAGGCCATGGTAGAGCAATCAGTGAAACTGCTTCAAGGACGAAGGTGTTTAGGTGATACCCCAGTTGTTTTGGCATTGCATCCAAGGCGCTTGCTATTATGGGTACTATTTTTTTTTTTTATTCTCCTGTTGGTAAAACCATTGAATTTTCTTGGCTGAGTTCTTTTGCGGAGTAGGGTCACCAGGTTTTCCCCCAACTCTGTAACTCTCTTTTCGACAGCTGCCCAGGGACAGCAAACAACACACACACACACACACATACACACACACACACACACACACGGGATAACATCAACGTCATTGGTAAAACAATTCTAGACATTGGGCAGAATGTGAGGTGGGAAAACCTGAAACCTGAGCAATTTCCACTTTTGTTTGCACCCAGCAGACGATTCCCAGTCGATCTTGACCTCCAGATCAAAGCAGAACCTGCACAACACTCAGTTCCACTAGCAGCAAAAAAAAAAAAAAAAAAAAAAAAAAGTAGAGCTTGAGGTTTATTTATTTAACATCAGCAAAGATCGAGACCGATTAACTGAAGAAAAGGGCTGAAGAGACAGGCCAAAGCAAGGGCAGGGAAAGACATGAACAAGCAAGAATTCGCATTAGCTATTTAGTTGTATCACAGCACAAAACTTTCCAGAGCGATTGAATCCAGCTTTACGGGTAATTGGCATAGATAGTCCCAAAGGGAGTGGCTGGTTTGTGGGGAGGGAAGATTTTTCCCATTGGAAATAATGGCAGGGAATATATTTCATTTAAATTCATTTGATGTTTGGTACCACGAGCTATCTGCAAAACCTTTTGATAGGTATAGAGACAGGGATGGGCTGCTGAGGGTTCGCAGGGGTTTGGGAGAACCTCTAGCTAAGATTCTGTGCATTTCGGAGAACCCCAAAATCCTACTCCTGGCTGGCCCCGCCCACCCCATCTCACCCCTCCCAGGAGACCCCATGCGGCCTGTTTTGGATGCAGGTAAGTGCATGGAGCATGCAGAGGGCAAAAAACGGGCCTACCTGAAGTTCAGGAAGATCGGAAATGGAGCAGTTACTGGCCTCCAGAGGGCCTCCGGAGCCTGGGGAGGCCATTTTCACCCTCCCGGAGGCTCAAAGAAAACCTCTGGAGCCCGGGGAGGGCAAAAATGACCCTCCTGCCCTGGTGCAGGAGGCCGACTAGGCCACGCCCACCAGGGTGGGTAAAGTTACCTTTACTACTGGTTCGCAACAGGGCCACACACATGCTCAGAAGCTTCTGCGCATGTGCAGAAGCGTTCTGATGACGTCGGGGTCAGTGGGCGGAGCCTCCCGCCAGTTTTACTACCAGTTCTATAGAACCGGTGCGAACCGGGGCTAACCCACCACTGACGCCCACCCATCAACCAGGCACAGAACCCCTTGCTAAAATTTTTGAAGCCTACCCCTGTACATAGATAGAGATACAGTTAATACAAATCCTTGCCTGTTTTCTGTCTCTCTCCTTCTACCTGATCTTCTGTGACTTCTTGCCAGTTCACAGTTCTGATATTTGCTGATGTTGAACGAACAAACATCAAGGTGTATTTTGTTAGCTGAACGGAGAGGTATGTTAGCTTGTTCTTACCTAGGAATTGATTGGTAGGGAGGCTGGGAGCTAGACTGGATATTACCCACCATCATTTTCTTATTTCATCTTGAGTGATTTGCATTTAAAATAAGAAAATGAGAAATATCTGAAACTAGAAGAAAAGAAATCGCTGGATTTTTCTCTTTTTTTCCGGTAGGATTGTGTTTTATATGATTTCAGCACAATTGTCCTGCATGTTGACGGGCCAAACATTGATGTAATGTTTTCTTTTCTCCTGGAATTTTGCCTTGAAATAATCCAAATCTATAATTTTCTAAAAGGGGGAAAGAAAAGAAACCGACCAGCAGAAGTTACAAAGATCAACAATGAAATCAATAGGATTTATTTCTTCTTAAATGCAATTTGGACCGCAGCCTATTTTGCTTCATGTTCTTTTTCTTCTGATTATATACTTGCAGGAAAATAATAATGCCAATCTCAAACTTTTAAGCTCAGGAAGTATGTACATTGCAGAAATTATGATGAATAGCTGAAATTAGAAACAAATATTAGGAGCCTCAAAGCGAGAGTGTGAGGCGGCCCAGTGGTGAAGATGCTCGCCTCCCACTGGGAAGGTTGGGAGTTCAATTCTAGGTAGCAATAGATCTCACCTGGAGAAATAACACATCCCTGTTGGTCAGGAAGGCTCAACAGAGGCTCCATTTTCTTAGGGCAGTGATGGCGAACCTTTTTCGGACCCAGTGCCCAATGCCCGTGCGTGTGCCTGCAAATATGTGGCCACGTGCCTGAACCCCCCAAATACAATGCACACTGCCCCGCACATGCACTCCACCCCCACATGCTCCCCACCCTCCGTGCATGTATCCCCTGTGCGTATGCACCCCCACATGTGTCCCACCCCCCACACATGTGCAGCAGAGACCCGAAGACCAGCTGGCCGGCGGGAGACATGCGCACACGCGTGGCGGATCTGTACTTGGGTGACGGCTCGCGTGCCCACAGAGAGGGCGCTGCGTGCCATCTCTGGCACACGTGCCATAGGTTCAACCATCACGACCTTAGGGTCTTGCAGAAAAATCAGGTGGAACAACGACTGATGACTTCCTTCTACCAGTCTATGATAGAAAGCATCCTCACATATTGTGTTACGGTATGGTATGCTGGCTTGACAGCCGCAGATAGAAAGGCATTACAGAGGGTGAGAAGGAAAGCACAAAAACTCATGGGTTGCCCCCTGACCTCACTGGACGAAATCGACAGGACCCGCTGCCTTAGCAGAGTGAGGAAAATCCTCAGGGATGAGTCACACCCTGGACAGTACATCTTTACTCTCCTAGCATCGGGCATAGAGGTGGGATTCACTTGCCTTCCCTACCGGTTCGCAAATGTGAGTGCATGCATGCGCAGTGCTCGAGCGCAGTGCTCGTGCAGTACATCTGGGTGGGTGGGCAGAACCTCCCGCAGTCGCCACTACCAGTTCGGCCGAACCAGACGGAACCGGCTGAATCCCACCTCTGATCAGGCAGGAGATAGAGAAGCATAGCCAGCTGAATGAATGGGCTGAACAATAACTTTTATCCGTGGGATGTCAGACTTCTGAACGCAACATAACACCACAATTAGGTTTAATATGACAGACTTGCAGGGCCAGCGCAACATGCAACATGTTCATACTGGTGTAATATAATATAATGTTATATAGATATATGTATATGGGAATGTGTGCTAGTTATTATTTATTTGGGTTTAGGGATATCTTTTTATTTTATTTATTGAGTTATTGAGATGTATTCTGTGTTTCGTGGGGGGGGGGGCTGCACCAAGGGAGGCTCATTCAATCTCATTGTACACATTGTACACATTGTACACATTGACAATAAAGGTTTGGTTTGATTTGATGTTTCTCTCCTAGGGCCCAAAGAGAAAATTATTGCTGTGAACTCCACGTAGGTGTCAGGAAGGGCAGCTGGGCAGTAAATGCTGAGCTTCTCCATCCAGTCAGTGAGGATTCTGTGTAGGATCTCAGCTCTTCCTAACCCTGCATTCTTCTGGACATAGAGTTCTGATATTGTTCCTGGGATCTGCTGGAGCCCCTCTGCCAGCCTAGGAGTCACAGCCCCAAATACTCCTACCATCACTGGGACCACTTTGGCCTTGACTTTCGATATCCTCTCCAGTTCGTCCTTTTGACTCTGCTACTTCTCCAGCAACTCATTCTCCTTCTTCCTGATGTCGATGTCCCTCGGCACCACTACATCTATCACCAATGCTATCCTCTGGCCCTTATCTACTACCACGATGTCTGGTTGATTGAGTAGTACCTGCCTGCCTATCTGGATCTGGAAATCTCACAAGATCTTAGCCTTCTTGTTCTCCTGACCTTTTGTGGGATCTCCCATCTGAACTTAAGAGGGTCTAACCCAGGGATGTCAAACTCGATTTCATTGAGGGCTGTATCAGCATTGTATTTGACCTTGGGGGGAACTGGGGGGCATGGCCTGGGTGTGTGTGGCCAAATCAACATAACTCATGTTGTGTGCAGCCCCCGAGCTCCATTTTTGCAGGCAGAAGGCTGCAGGAGGCCATCACAGCTGAAAAAGGGACCTAGGAGAGCCGTGTGCGGCCCTCCTGAGCTCTGTTTTCATTGCCAGAAGCACCGCAGGCCAGTCCTTCATTGTTCCCAGGGCAGCCCCATGGGCAGGGGTGGGCTCCTGGGGGTTCGGCAGGGTTCGGGCGACCCTCTAATCAAGGATCGCCGGGGTTCAGCAAACCCCCAAATGTCACCCCTGGGTGGCCACGCCCAGCCCAGCCCAGCCCACTCCTCCTACCCCTTCCACGAGTCTCCACGCATCCCGTTCATCATTCCAGGTAAGTGCAAGGGCTGTGCAAAGGATCTGGAACGGCAAAAAACAGACCTACCGGAGGTTCCGGAAGTCCAGAAATGGGTCTGTTTCTGGCCTCCGAAGGGGCTCCGCACCTTGGGGAAAGATGTTTTTGCCCTTCCGGAGGCTCCGGAGAAAAACCTCCGGAGCCTGGGGAGGGCAAAAAAGTCCCCCCTGCTGTGGTTCAGGCGGCCGACTAGGTCATTCCCACCATGGCCACGCCCACCCAGCAACGGGGCAGCGAACCTGTTACTAAAGGATCTGAAGCCCACCCTTGCCCGTGGGCCAGATCTAACCACCTCATGGGCTGGAACTGGCCCATGGGCTTGATACCCCTGGCCTAGCCCATACACAATCCAGATCTGCCTGTCCACAGTGCCATCTACTTTACTTGGTCGTGCCACTCAATGAATGCTATTCCTGCCACTCTATATCAGTCTCTGAAACCTCTTTGCGTAGCCTGCACCTTAAGTCCTGTCTAGCAAGGGTGAAATTCAGCCGGATCTATCCGGATTGCACGATCTGGTAGCGCCAGCGGCGGGAGGCTCCGCCCTCCCACCCGGATGTCACCACGTCCCATTTTTGACCCTCTGCGCATGTGCAGAAGGCTCTGCGCATGTGTGGAGGAGGCGCACACTCTTACATTTGCGAGCCGGTAGAGAAAAGTAAGTGAATTTCACCCCTGCTGTCTAGTATAATAGATTCCTGCTTGTTTGTTTGTTTATTTTCAGGAAAGGATGGAATTTGCTGGCTAGTTGTATTTCAACCAGCATATTAGACTGAGATAGATGGGACAGCTTTTTTTTTGCATATATATTTCCATGACCGATTTCCTCAAGCACCTCTAACTTCAATTTAACCAAATCTGGGGGTAAAAAAATATACTCAGCTTCTTTTCTTTTTTTTCCTCCCATCTTTCTTTACACCAAACATCCAAATAGAAGATGCATAAATCTTCAGTATTTGTTTCTCTTTCTATTTATCATGATGCTAATGGTTTTGTTTCAGCCTAGCTCTACATCAATTTATATTTTTCGCCTTTTAGTCTTTATAGGTGTACTTGAGCACAGTTTTTCTAATTGAGATGCCTTATGAAATCCATGGTTGCCTAAGTTCTTGTACACACTCTGTCTTAATGCTTAATGTGTGTTCTTGCGTTTCCCTTACATAGAAGTTTAGGACAAGGGTTTTTGGAGATGCAAACTCTATTCTGCACTTTGGAAAGAATTTGGGTACCCTGACTGAAATGCAGCAGAAATTGCCAGGTTGACTTAAGCAATGACCGCATGGATACTGTCATACAAAAGCATCTTCTCTGGTGACGTTACATCCTAATTTGTAAACAGAAGACCTGCGCTTGTGGCCTACCCAAGAAGCCTTTTATGGCAGCTATCACCTGTACTATACTCCTGTCATCATAATGGTGATAAATGGCCTGCCACAGCTGTTAAGGGCAACACTTTGCAGTGATGTGGATGGTAAAGCACTTCTCCTTTTGCTGGGCCAATCAAGATGCTGTAGGCTCCCTTATTCGGCTGAAGCATTTTTGGAAAAAAAAGTCCAAACTATTTTCTTTTTTTTAAAAAAAAATGTTGCTCCAGAGTACTCAGAGACTTTAAAGTTGCTTTATCTCTCTCTCTTTCTATTCTTCTCCTTCTCCCTCTCTATCATCTCTCCATCTCTATATCTGTCCATCCATCCATCCATCTATCCACCCACCCACCACCCACCTAAATCTATCTGTCTGTCTGTCTGTCTATCATCTATCTATCTATCTATCTATCTATCTATCTATCTATCTATCTATCTATCTATCTATCTATCT
>WNWU01000031.1:7053236-7065315 GCA_012654045.1 Ptyas mucosa
TCTATCTATCTATCTATCTATCTATCTATCTATCTATCTATCTATCTTTTATCTATCATCTATTTATCTATCTATCTATCTATCTATCTATCATTTATCTATATCTATCTAGCTTTCTTTCTTTCTATCTATCTATCTATCTATCTATCTATCTATCTATCTATCATTTATCATCTATCTAGCTTTCTATCTATCTATCTATCTATCTATCTATCTATCTATCTATCTATCTATCATCTTCCTATTATCTGTCTGTCTATCTATCTATCTATCTATCTATCTATCTATCTATCTATCTATCTATCTATCTATCTCCCTCTCCCTCCTCTCCCTCTCCCTCTCCCTCTCCCTCTCCCTCTCCCTCTCCCTCTCCCTCTCCCTCATCTCTATATTGATCTCCCAAATATACACACGCCGCATACATACAAACACTCTATGATGTCAAAGGCTGAGGTTGGCCCAAGGTATTTGCTGCCTATTCATACATAGTCTAACGCTTTAGCTCCCTTTTCCCAAGCCATCCTCTGAATCTAATGTTCAAGCAGCTGGGTCTTATTTTAGGAAACCCATGAGATTGCCCCACAGGTTCAGGCAGCATAGAACATAGAATAGCAGAGTTGGAAGGACCTTGGAAGTCATTTAGTCCAACTCCCTGCACAAGCAGGAGAGTCTGTACCATTTCAGACAAGTGGCTGTCCAGTCTCTTCTTGAAAACCTCCAGTGATGGGGCACCCACAACTCCTGAAAGCAAGCCATTCCACTCGTTGATTGTTCTTACCAATAGGAAATTTCTCCTCAGTTCCAGGTTGCTTCTCTCCTTGGTTAGTTTCCATCCATTGCATCTTGTCCTGCCTTCTGATGCTTTGGTAAATCGTTTGCCCCAGGGGTGGGCTGCTGGGGGTTCGCAGGGGTTTGGGAGAACCTCTAGCTAAGATTCTGTGCAGTTCAGAGAACCCCCAAATCCCACTCCTGGCTGGCCCCTCCTATCCCCCCACACCTCTCCCAGGAGTTCCCACGCAGCCCATTTTGCGTAAGGCACGCACGGAGGCTCAGGGAGGGCAAAAAATGGCCTACCAGAAGTTTCGGAAGGCCAGAAACGGGCCTCCTGGGGAGGCCATTTTCACCCTCCCGGAGGCTCAAAGAAAACCTCCGGAGCCCGGGGAGGGCAAACCTCACCACTATGGTGCAGGAGGCTGACTAGGCCACACCCACCCAGCAACCGGGCTGAGAACCCCTTGCTAAAAGTTTTGAAGCCCACCCCTGGTTTGTCCCCTTCATCTTTGTGACAGCCCCTCAAATACTGGAACACTGCTATAATGTTAGAATGGCATGTGTTTGGGGAAAGGACTCGGTTGAGCGATATACTCAGTTCTGGCTTTTAACAGAGAGGAACACTATTGCCGCTGTGTCCTAGATTCACGAATGGAAGAACGTTGTCTGGGTTACTGCCATAATAAATCTTTCAGGCTAATCTAGTGGCCATAAAGTTCAGAGCACAAAAACAAGCCAAGTCCATGTGCGGAGTGCGAAAGCAGGCACACTGGGAGAACAGGGTACAAAGGAATAAATGAATTGGGAAATCAGGAGTTGAGACAAAGTCAAATGTCAGTGATGTTTTTGTAGTTATAAGTTGAGGCCTTCAAGGACTGATGTTCCAGCCTTTGCTATATGCAGGTTGCACACAAAGTACCAAAAGTTTCTGACCTTGCCTGACCACAGATTAGGGTCAGACTTTGTTTTCTACAACAAAGAGCATTGCTTTGTTGGCACTCCTAGAACCTCTTCTGGCTTTTGTCTGTCTGATGGTTTTACAGATTAACAGATTTGGATGGGACCTTGTAGGTCATCTGGTTCAAAGCCTCCACCCGCGCCCAAGCAGGAGACCCTACACCATTTCTGAGAAATGGCAGTCAAACTCTAGACAGTGGGCAGAGTTAGCCTGCAATGCTGCATTCTAACCACTGTGCCACCATGACCCCTTGTAGAATATGTCTAATGATTATGCTGATAGTTTCTTCAGTCTGTCTACAGATGAACAACAATAAAAGCCAGTGGTGGGATTCAGCCGGTTTGGAAAAAACCACTTGTTAAATTGCTGGCTGATCCCGCTCCTCCCCTCCCTGTCCCTTCCAGGAGTCCCCACATGCCCCGTTTTGGCTCCTAGGTAAGTGCAGGGAGACCTACTAGGCCCAAAACAGGGCATGGGAGTGGGTGCGGTGCAAGAGGACAAAAGGAAAACGGCTTGCTTGAAAACTGGATGAAGTAACAAAATCAAGGACTGAGATTGGGGAAAAAAAGAGAGAGAAGCACCTGTTCTCTTGGAGGATGCTTTGGTACCCTACTGCAATTAGTCTAATGGATTTCATCTCATTTAGATAATGATCTCCTCAGAATGCTTAAGGTGGTCTTTTTTTGGCTCTGAGCCCTGCCTCTGTCCCCCCCCCCTCCATTCCTTACCTTACAAGTGGAAAAAGACAGGTGGTTTTATAGAATGGGAATCCTTCCGTTCAGGGGATTTTCGTATTTTCTTTACAAGAGATTTCCTTTCTCCCACCATTTGTCAACCCTCCAAAAAGGGAATTCTTCTGCGGGTTTGAACCTGACTCTTCTTGGATAAAAAATTAATAAAATCCAATCCTTAAAGATTTAACGACAGGTTTTTGCTCCTTGCTAATCTGTGACATCTTTTTAATTGCTTGTAGGATGTTTTCCTCTCCAAACTGGAATAATGCAGTGGTGTGACTAAAGTTTTTTTTTTTTTTTTAAAAAAAGAAGTTCCTTAGAGGGACACTGCCAAAAGTTGTTGCTTGGCTGTGTTCCCGGTGAATGTAATTTAATAGGTGAGAAGACAAATGCAGGTATGATAATGGTGTGATAGTCTAAATTTAAATGAGATTGGACAGCTGTAGAATTTGTGTGTGTGTGTGTGTGTGTGTGATTAGTTAGGGACTGGGCTTGCTTTATAACTCCTTAATAATTTCTGTTTTTCTGAAGTTTTGTTTGTATCTGAGTGCATAATTTTTTTTTTAAAATCCTCATTCTAGTTCAACTCTAGTGTCCTACGAACGCTACAGAGGTAGTAAAATAGATGGAGTCTTTAGAGATTTACTCCCATTGCCTCCTTCTTAGGACTGAGAGACTGGCTGGCTCAAGGTCATCCAGCTGTCCCCAAAGGTGGGAGTAGAACTGAGTTGCCTAGTTTCTAAGACTAGTATTGAGTTGCCTTAATTGGTAAATTAACCAGTGGAACGGCTTGCCTTCAGAAGTTGTGGGTGCTTCATCAGTGAAGGTTTATAAAGAAGAGACTGGACAGCCATTTGCCTGAAACGTTTTGGGTCTCCTGCTTGAGCAGGGGGTTGGACTAGATGACCCCCAAAGTCCCTTCCAGCTCTGTTCTGACTAATCACTATGCCAAACTGGTTCTTAAGCAGGTAATGCAACTCATATCATAGGACCATAGAATCTTAGGACTGGAAGAGACTGCGGAGATCTTCAGGCCCAACCCCCTGCCAAAGCAGGAATCCAAATATCATTTATAGGGTTTAAGCAGAAGCCTGAGAAAAGACAAATTTGCTTTAATGAGTAGCAAGAGTTGCGGTGCTCATACTCCTGCAAGTTTTGAAGCCCTACCAAATTATTTTCAAATCATGCATAGCCAGTGGTGGGATTCAAATAATTTAACAACCGGTTCTCTGCCCTAGTGACTGGCTGGGTGGGCGTGGCCATGGTGGGTGTGGCCAGGGGGTGTGACAGGTAGCACTTGGCCTCCTGCACCCCCCTGGGAGCGAAAACAGGCTGTGTGGGGATGTGCCACCTCACCCCCCACCCGTGCCCCGTTTTGGGCCTAGTAGGCCTCCCTGCACTTACCTGGGAGCCAAAATGGGGTGCATGGGGACTCCTGGAAGGGGCGGGGAGGGGAGGGGTGGCGCCAGCCAGCAATTTAACGATCGGTTTATCCAGACTGGCCCGAACCGGCTGAATCCCACCACTGTGCATAGCCCTGACACAGAATATTCCAGTGCAGACTTCCAGCCACTATTCCATTCCTCCCATCCTTTCCCACTAGTTTTTACTTGTTATTTATGAAGCTCAGATGCAACATGTCTTTATTTTATGTTACGTATTGTATTTGTTTTAATCTATTTTATTGTAAGTCACCCAGTGATTTATTGCTAGTCACGTCTACACACAGGAAAATTCTCAACGAAAGGTTAGCATCTGGTAGGAATTAGATAAGGGTCTATGGCCATGATGGCGAACCTATGGCATGCATGCCCGAAGTGGCATGTGGAGCCATGTCACCTGGCATGCGCAGTGTCAGCTGTTCCTCTTCCGGGTTTCTGGTGCGCATGTGCATGCAACGATCAGATGGCCTTTATGCATGTGGCAGTGCTGGAAACTGAAAGAGTTGTTCAATGAGCATGCACGCTGGGCAGCTGATCGGCATGTGCGCATGTGCAGCAGTAAGCGGAAGACTGGCTGGCCGGCGTGCAATTGCGTGCCAGAAACCGGAAGTGAATTTTTCTGTGTGTGCATGCCCTCTGGGTAACTCCTCTTCCTGGTTGTGGCCCAGGCGCTCTTGCGTGTGAAGTGCTCCCTTTTTGGTAATTGATGCTGCGCGTGCGCGCTCCCTTTTCGGTACTTGGTGCCGAAAAAGTTAGGCATCACTGGTCTATGGAATTCAAGGGAGATTGGATTTAGTTTGCTTGTGATTACATAGGGATTCTAGGCTAATTCCTCTTTTCACTCCACTGCTAGGTTTTCTAACTCTTTCCCTTACATTTAGTTTTGTTCCCTCACACCAGGTTTTTTTTTTATTTATTTATTTATTTATTTATTTATTTATTTATTTATTTATTTATTTATTTATTTATTTATATATGCCGCCCTTCTCCGGAGACTCAGGGCGGCTTACAATGTGTTAAGCAATAGCCTTCATACTTTTTGTATATATATACAAAGTCAGCTTATTATTTAAATTTAAATTTAAATTTTAAATTTTGTATATATGTTTTTTATTTATGGCTGTTCACCACCCTGAGTCCCCTCGGGGAGAAGGGCGGTATATAAATTTAATAAATAAATAAATAAATAAATAAATAAATAAATAAATAAATATTGCCCCCACAAACCGGGTCCTCATTTTACCCACCTTAGAAAGGATGGAAGGCTGAGTCAACCTTGAGCCTGGTGAGAATTGAACTCGCAGTAATTGCAGGCAGCTCAATGTTAAATGCTGCTTTAGTAGGAGGCATTAGCCTCCTACGCCACTCAGGCTCCTTTTCTTTGTAAATATTTTTATTTTTTAATCGCTGTACATATTATGGACTTCTTTTTGTTCTCCAATAGCCCAGTCCTGTTTTCAATTTTTTTCAGTTGCTCTTTTAAGACAAATTAATCTTTGATTCCCTCTTCATTTCTCATGCAGCCCAATATTTATAACTGAAAATGCATTGCCATTTGGTTATTTTATTAAATTTGAATTGCAACGAGTACCATACAGACATATATTTACAATTTATAACTAGAACTATAT
Source organism: Ptyas mucosa (assembly GCA_012654045.1). Classification (NCBI taxonomy): domain Eukaryota; kingdom Metazoa; phylum Chordata; class Lepidosauria; order Squamata; family Colubridae; genus Ptyas; species Ptyas mucosa. The sequence goes on from WNWU01000031.1 coordinate 7,058,773, forward strand.
TACAGTTGGAATTTTTTCTTTAAAGTGTAAGTTTAAAGGATCAAAATATTTGTATTGATGCTTAAAAATAGAACTAGTATAGTACAGTTTTTTCTTCTTCTGCATAATTTACAGTATGCAATAAAGGACTAGGTTTGTAGATCGTATTTGTTAAATAAAGTAACACAATCAGAAGGGATATACCTGAGATAAGATTGTCACATAAGCATAACTCATAGGCAAATTCATCTATACCAAATGTTGTCCTAATTTTCTCTTGAATGTTGACAAACTTTTCCTCATTATTATTGTAGCTGAAATGCTAAAGGGTGGATCAATTCTCTAAAATGATTTATTGTCCTGTTGGGAAAAGGCTTAAGAAATATTAATGATCAGAGAATAAGCAATACTTTGTAAGTATTAATTAAAACAATTGATAAAAAGTAAAGGAAAGAGCAATTGTGTACTTCTGTTCGGAACATTGTTTAAAAATTGACTGCCCTACTGTTAGGCTCCCCCTAACATGGAGAATGTTGGTTGTTCCTAGCTATGATTAACCTTTTTGTCAATGGAATTTCCATGCCAAGAAGATGGGTAAGGAAAAAAAATTATGGGATCGTTGGCCTTATGCCTTCATATTCTGACAATCTTCAGCCAATTTCTATGCATCACATATAATGCCTTAGTCTTTGTATCTTAATTTTCCTTCACATTTTAAATATTTAGCACTCAGTGCAAAAATCCAATAGTGATTTGGCCAGTGTGTGTTAGATATAGACAACACAGTGCTGTGAAAACAAAAGAGGTCTTCTGGATTAGATTAGAAGGCCATTTGATTCATATTCTGGACCATATCATGGTCCAGTACAAGAGGTGGGATTCAGCTGGTTCAGACCAGTTCATGCGAACCGGATGTTAATTTTATGTCCAGTTCGGCGAACCAGTAATTCCAACGACCAGCTGGCCCCACCCCACGCCACCCCGCCCCTCCCAGAAGTCCCCATGTGGCCCGTTTTGAATTCCAGGTAAGTGCAGGGGGCATGTGGAGCCCATGGAAGTGGAAAATGGGCCCATGGAGCGCAAAAACAGGCCTATTTCCAGCCTCCATAGAGCCTCTGGAGCCTGAGGAGGTGGAAAACGGGCCCCCGCAGCCCATTTTTGCTCCCAGGAGGCTGCAGGGAGGTCTACGAGGTCCAAAACAGGGTGCGGAGGGGGGGTAGGGGTGGCCCCACCCCGCGGCCTGTTTTTGCTCCCGGGGTGTGTGTGCAGGAGGCTGAGTGCTGCCTGTCACACCCCCTGGTCATGCTCACCATGTTCACGCCCACCCTGCCAGTCATTTGGGCAGAGAACTGTTTGTTAATTTATTTGAATCCCACCACCGTCCAGTACATTAAGAAGGATGTCAGTTTTGGAAGACAATTTTCTTTTTGCTTCTAAACTGCCACATATTTTAGCTGGGGAAGTTCGGACGGGGTTGTTGTTGGAGCGGTAGAAAGTTAGACATAATAACATTCCGTATTCAAGGACTTTTGCCTGCGTCTGATGGAGACTGCCTGAAGATTGTATCCGGTGGTATGTGAAGAGTTGATTGGACAATGTGAGAACTTGTGGGTGTGGGGCAGGGCTGTGAACTCTTAGCTGGGTGGGGGAAACCTGGAAGCTTTCAGATTCGGGTTTTCCCAGATGTGCCAACATAACATCTCTAATAAATTGGAACTTTGAGGAACCTCAGGCCTCAAAGCTTTATTTTGTTGGGGGTGTTCCTTGGAACCCTGACAAAGGATCTCAAATAAGGACAAAAATAGTCCGTTTCCATCCTTGAGACTAAGAGTATATTTCAAGACATACCTCTTCGTGAATCCAGAAGTAGATAACAGTGTTCAAGTCTGGTAATCCCTAATCATACAATCCTTAATGACTTTGTCTAGTTCTCTTTCACAATCATCTAAACTGACTTATGGTAAATTATGTAGTATAGGAAGTCCTTGGCTTATGACCACAATTGAGCCCAACATTTTTTTGCTGCTAAGCAAGACCGTTTTCAAGTGTAAGGCCAAACAATGAGCACTTCTGAAAAAGTTGGGAAAAAATGCAACAAAACAAAACAAAACAAAAACCTGGAAGGAAAAACAAAAGTAAGGGGTGGCGTTTGGCAGGCTAACTGTTCTGCCCCAGCTACGGACCCCAAAGAACGCAGCACACACAAAGTCCGTTTAAACCTTGGTTTACTAAATATATCAGTCTTTTAAAACAACGGCTGTTAATTAACTGCATTAATAGCAACCAAGAATTGAAAGAATAATAACTGAAAGCCTACTGTGGTTGGCAGAATGCCCAAAAGCAATTTGCGGGAAGTTGATAAGATAAGCAAGACAAGACACGAAGGTATATGAAAGAAGTTGTTCCCTGCAAATTACTTCAGTCTGCGTTCCTCCTTAAATAGGCTGAGGGAGTGGCCAATTAGCCCCAATCCTTACTCTCGAGGAGACCTCCTCCTGAGGAGCCACTCCTGCCTTGTGGCAGCTCTGCGCGCCTGTGCATTGAGAAGAGGCTCCTCCTCTTCATCCTTTTCACTTAAGGGAAGTTCTGAAGGCCTTGGCTGAATCCCTGCCTCTGGCAGCACATCTTCTCCAGCCTCCTCATTGTCTGACTCGAGTGCTAGCTGCACAGGCTGCTGGTGCAGCACCACACCATCCTCCTTGCTGTCTGAATCAGCTACTAGCTGCACAGGCCGTGTACGGCCCACAACAGCTACCACACATACACATGTGTTAACATCCACCCTTGAGCACAAAGTCACACACAAAGTTTCTCAACTTTGGCAACTTTAATGCCAGCTAGGGATTTCTGGGAGTTGAAGTCAACACATCTTAGAGTCGTCAAGGTAGAAGGACATTGCTTTAGGGGGGAAACTTTTGCCATATAATCCCTGGGTTGCCAGGATATTGCCTTAATTAGCTTTTGTCTGCTTGCTGCAAAAGCTGAACAGGAGCTGGATCAGCTAGGTCTCCCAGACTGATGATGTTTTTTTTTTACATAAAGCCAGAAAGAGAAAAATCATAATGTGGGATAAGAAATGGATAAAGTCACTGGATACCTCAGCTGCTTTCAGCACCATTAATCATAGGGCTGTGCCTTGGCGGTTTCCCTCAGATTTAAAGGATCTTTATCACTTTAATATATTTCTTTCCCTTTCTCCTCCATCCTTCTCCCCACTCTCTTTCCCACTCTCCCTCCCTTTCTCCCTCCCCCTTCTACTCCCTCCCCCTCCCGCTCCCTTTCTCCCTTCCCCCCCTTTTTCCCTCCCTCCTGCAGCTGGTATCCTCTCAAAAATGTTTTGAAGAGGGAAATGTCACCCTGGCCATCTACCAGTCAGATGACAAACAAGAGACTTTGAAGTGGACTGTTAGCCACGGAGCAAATGTTTGGAAAGCAAGTTGTATGAATGGTTCAGCAATTGTATGGATTGAGAAATTTGATCCAGGCTGCTTAGAAGCTTTGTCTCGTTTCAATAATTCTCTTGCTCCTTACAGAATAGAAATAGGTCTAAAACAGAACGGCAACAGCAGCTTTGAAGACAGACAGGCAGAAAATTAGCAGAGCACATCCATGAACACCAAGTAGCAGCCAGAAGACAAGATGAGAACTGCTTAATCTCGCAACACATGGACAGATTCAACCACCGTTTCCACTATGAGCATCCTAAGATCGAGCTAAATAAATAAATAAAAATTCTAGGGAATTCCTAGAAGCTTGGCATTCAGGCAAATCTGCCATCAATAAGCACATAGAAATAAATCATATTTACACACCATAAAAAAAGCTAGGAAGGAAACAAAAAGAGCAGAACACATCACCTCTAGCAGCCCATATCCAGATAAGCAGGGATTAACACCAGACAAACTATCAAGCAAAGAACAATAGCCTAATAAAGGAACCACCAAGAAAGAAACCATATCCTCACCAAAACTGGCAGGGCATATATATATATATACATACACACACACACACACACAGGGAGCAAACCTCACACTCACTCATACTCACACTGATAACGATTCCTAGTTGGATAATGAAATGTCTGCAGGCAAACAACCAAGTTCAGAAAGCACCAAAGACTCCATAGCAAAACCCTGACCTACATATATTCTCTTCTATTCAAAAAATATTAAACCTAGGAGCTAACACTGGCTTATCTTCACAGGTTAAGGACACTTGGACTTTTTGAAAGTTTGGACGGGATGCCATCCCCCCCAAAAATTTCAAGGCTGTAAACTAGTTTGACAAATTGAGAAAAGAAAAAAAAATCCTTAAAGAAGAAACTACATGAGTGTGTCCACAAACTCACCAAGAGCCGAGTTTGATTCAAAGCAGATTTTGAAGCAGAATGAGTTGCAGGTAGATAACTGGATTTGGAATATTCCTTTGTGGCCTGCCAGCGGCCAGCAGAGCTGGCAGCAGATTCGGACAGTGAGGAGTCTGGGGAGGAATGTGGGCCAGTCCTGGAGTCTGGGGCGGCTTGGACAATGGCTCTGAGTCAGAAGCAGAGAGGAGGCCAAGACCATCTGGTAGTTCTTTTCTGCCTCCGGCTCTCCAGAGTCTGACATCAGCGAGGCAGAAGAACAGCGTGAGCCTGTTCCCAGTGTGTGCATGGGCAGAGCTGTCAGGAGACAGGAACAATTAAGAAAACAGGGTCGACTTGGGAGTAAGGCTTGGAGATGATTGGCCCCTCCCATAAGACATAAAAGAGAAGCGAATGGGACATGAGCTTTTGCAGGAAGCAATTAGTTCATCTGGTCGGTAAAAGCTGTGGAAAAGCTCTGTTTGATTCTGTGCTAAGTTTGGCCTTGCCCTGCGTGTGGTAATTAGTTCTCTGGCAGCATTCCAAGGGAGATAAGGTGAGTGTTTGTAAACACTCTCCTGCAAGACTGTTTCAGAAGCCTTTCGACTGGGAATGACAATAATTCACAGCCGTTTGAATTAAAGAGGTTTGCCGGGACTAAGTTTGTGCTGTATACTGTCTAAGGAAGCCTAGGTCAGAACAATTCCTTTCATAATGCTCCAGATGAAGAGGGAAAAAAAACAACACCTCACCTCTGGGGGAAACAAGAATCCATGTTTTTCCTCCCAGGTGAATTTTTAAACATTCTTTGCAGAAAGCTGAAAGCAAATAACATTTTGCCACTCGGAAACATATCCGCCATATGTTCTTTAAATTGTGTCAGTTTTAAGCCCATCTCCTTCAGTCAATTCTTTTTAAGTCACCATTTTAATTGGATGGATGTGTATTTGTATTTTTTTCTCTCGTTTGTTGCAGCTAGAGTCACCTTTTCTCATGAAAAGAAGGGAGTTCTCGGGGAAAGGGTATCAAAATTGGCAAGATGGTAGCACAGCTTCATAGTTGACAGCTCTCTCTCTCTCTCTCTCTCTCTCTCTCTCTCTTTTGTACATACATGCCATCATTTGTCATTTGGAAAGCCCCTGTAAGCACTTTTTTCCCGGTGAAGACTCCTGAGAATTCCACTGACAGCCTAGAAAACAAACAAATGGATAACAGAATAAATCAACACAGAGCTCTGACTTGAATGACAGTCTCAGATTATCATGTTTGAAGACACGGGAGGACCCAGCTTTCAGGAGAAGTCTGCAATGTTGGAAAAGATGGAAGAAAAGAGAAAAAGAGGACAAACAAGAGCAAGGAAGAAGAACTTGGGCAAAGGGGTGGCCATTGGAGGACCTGAAACACCAGGCTGGGAATAATTTATTAAGAATCAATGCAAACCTAGTGGACATACTGTAATCTACAGTATTAATTGTAAATAATTAATTAATTAAGTTTTGTTTCAAGGTATGAACAGCAGAAGTATCTTACAAAGCATAAATAAAATACCAGATTTCCTCAATACTCAAATCTCATTAGGTACAGATCTATAGACAGGAACAATGTTCTCCTAAACCACTAGAGATTTGGGTGAGTGATTATAGGATTCTCAGAAGAAAGGAAACCCTGTTTTTCAGTGTGACATTGGTTATTACCTGATTGTCTGTCTGCCTGTCTGTCTCTGTCTGTCTGTCTGTCTATCATCCTATCTATCTATCTATCTATCTATCTATCTATCTATCTATCTATCTATCTATCATCTATCTAGCTTCCTATCTATCTATCTATCTATCTATCTATCTATCTATCTATCCATCCATCCATCCATCTATTTGTTTTCTGAGGTTTTTGTGGGTGTTTGTAAGTAGGTCTTTGGTTATTTGGGTTTTCTCCCACGTAAAATTGGAAGTGTCTTGGCGACATTTCGACGAAGTCTCATTCGTCATCTTCAGGCTGGTGTTTTCGGCTTCGTGCTTCTAGGAGCAATGTGTGATTGCAGCTGTTTCTTCCTTTTAACTGCCAGTGGGGGTGTGAACTGATTGGGTGGGAGCTTGGCTGTGTTCCGATTGGGTAGAAGTGTGTTCTGATTGGTTGGGGGCTTGGCTGTGCTCTGATTGGATGGGGATGTGTTCTATCTCTATCTATCTATCTATCTATCTATCTATCTATCTATCTATCTATCT
>WNWU01000031.1:7065325-7083021 GCA_012654045.1 Ptyas mucosa
ATCTATCTATCTATCTATCTATCTATCTATCTATCTATCTATCTATCCATCCATCCATCCATCCATCCATCTATCTATCCATCCATCCACCCACCCACCCACTCATCCACCCACCCACCTAATCAATCCATCCATCCATCCATCCATCCATCCACCCATCCATCCATCTATCATCTATCTATCATATATATATATCTACTCATCTCACCAGACTCTGGGCAGCTAAACCAAAGAATAAATGTATAAAAAACCCACAATGTCCTTATTAATTATAAAAAAAGAACCTATAAAAACAAAACAAACAACGGATGGAGGGCTATTCATAATAATGGAGCCACTTCGCAAATGATCCATCAATGGATGGAACCCTGGAACCAGACACGCATTCTCATAAATATGTACTTACAAGATCCTTTAATCTTTCCAAGAGACCTGAGGCTAACAGACATCAAGATGATGCCCACATAAAAAAAAACCAGGCAGAGCTTTGATCACAGTTGCGGGCACTTATTAACTTTTTTAAAACCATACCCCGCACACATCCCTGCATGTTCATGTGAACGGAAGAGTTATCAATGCTCTCCTTGGCCCTTATACCACGTGGGTGTTGATAGCTGGCTGCAGAACTCTATGTTCCGCATGGTGTGTGCATTCTAGAATATTCTGTTTTCTCTAATCTGGCCATTCTGAGGTGACGGACATTTTTCAAATCTAGAAATCTAGAAGTTTCTAGAAGACAAAGTCATTTGTGCTATTTTGGCTACCATCCAGCCTTGAAAACACTTCCTGAGTGTAATATCTTATTTAAAAATGTATCTTGGAGATTCTGGAGAGAAAAAAAAAACCCCCAGTCCTTTCCGTGTTGGGGAAAGAAGACGTCAAGACAGAGAAGAGAGGGGAAAAAAGTATGCCTTAGAGAAAATAAAATTATCTCCATTTTTGTTGGATTCAATACTATCACCTCTGTGATTTTAATAGAACATAATAACAGAGTTCGAAGGGAACTTGGAGGTCTTCTAGTCCAACCTCCTTCTCAAGCAAGATGCTCTATGCCATTTCAGATAAATGGTTGTCCAATCTCTTCTTAGAAACCTCCATTAATGGAGCACCCACAACTTCTGAAGGCAAGCCATTCCATTGGTTAATTGTTCTAACTGTCAGGAAATTTCTCCTTATTTCTAGGTTGCTTCTCTCCTTGATTAGTTTCCCTCCATTGCTTCTTGTCCTGCTTTCGGGTGCTTTGGAGACTTGGCTGACCCCCTCTTCTTTATGGAAACCCCTCAAATTTTGACGTGACTGCTATCATGTCACCCCTAGTCCTTCTTTTCACTAGACTAGCCATACCCAATTCCATACCTTCAAGAGCAAATATGACCTTTGACTGGAAAAAAAACCCCTCAATGTTGGAAGAAAAATCCAGTCCGGTTCCAAGCCGGGAGAAAAAAAAATCAATGGAGGCTGGCTACAAAAAAAGAAAATGTTTATGTGGTTTCCAGAAACTTCAGTGGCAGCAGCAATGTTTCTGGGGTGGCGTACCAATTGGCTGAGTGAGTGGATGGATTTTTATAAGGTTCTGGGGTTTTGTAATTGAGATGCTCCAGGGGTTTGTGCAATGTAGTGAGCCTTGTGTCTTTTACTATTTCAGTGGTGGTGGGTTAATCCTATTATGTCCTGAAGATCATGTCCTGTTCTTAGAATTTGGGTGGGGGACTATAAATTCTTAATCTCATCAGCTCCAGCCTTCTGTGGGAGCTTGCGGCTGAAGGCGTTTTGTTCATGAATAGGCCCAGTTTTTCAGAATGGATACCAAATCTCCATCCCAAAAGACTGGTCTTTTCTGCTCGAGGCTGTTTTCCCATGGTAGGAAGACTGGTCTGCTTTCTGCCTTTAAGAACATGTTTCTCCATTTCTCCTTTGGGGAAATATCCTGCCTCTTTTTAATATTAAGAATAAGGAATATTTTAATCGGGGGAGCGGGGGCTTCTTACAACTCCGTCCACTTTTCCTTGTCTTAAAAATGTAATAAAATGACCAGGGCATTTAAATATCTTTTTCTTATCTTGTTTTTAAGTTATCTTATTTGGCAGGTGGGATGATCCACTCCATAATAACACCTTGATTTCATGCCACATCCTTGAAACCGATTGCAAAGCTTTTGGGTGATGCTGATAATGTTGCCAACAGTACACGTCAAAGTGATAATCTCTCTTCTTTTTTTCACTCCTTTTTTTTCCCATCAGCGCCACTCTTCGGTGTCGGTGTGACTTCTGAAAAAAAAACCACAAGACACCTCCAAACACAAACTCACTCGATGTATACACAGACGGGTTTTCCCATTTCAATCCACCCACCAATATTCTGTCAATGTTTTATTCATGACTTTGTTTTTTCGATGCTTCCGGCCATCTCATTGTATAAATGCTTCTGTTCAGATGGAATAATTATTATTATGCCTAATGGCTTTCTTACCATTAACTGGCAAGTTCCACAGAAGTTTTTTTTTTTCTACCACACCTGAGCCAAACATTTGTTAAGCACAGGTAAACAAGATACAAGTAGTCCTCAACTTATGACTGCAATTGAGCCCAAAATTTATGTTGCTAAGTGAGACAGTCATTAAATGAGTACTTGGCCTCATTTAGCAGAATAAGCAGAGTTGTAATGGAGCTTGGAGATCTTCTAGTCCAACCATCTACTCAAGCAGCAAACCTTATATGCCACTGTTAAGGAAATCATTGTAATTGTTAAGCTAGTAACACACAGTTGTTAAGCGAATTTAGCTTCCCCCGTTTGTCAGAAGGTCACAAAAGGTGACCACATGACCCCGGGACACTGCAACCGTCATAAATATGAGCCAGACTGTCATAAGTGTGAAAAATGGTCGTGCCCCTTTTTTCAGCACTAGACTAATTTTGGTCACTAAGAAATGGTTGTAAGTCAAAGACCACCAAAATATAAGAAAGACCAACGAAAAAGGAATGGAAGATTGCTCAACTGTCTTTTAGAGTGGAATTATTTTTTCAGGCGTACGAAATATGATATTTCGCTATGCATGTCTAACATTCGCAAGTTGTAATTTTTCCTCCCCCATGCAGCCTGTCTATTGGTATTTTATTTTGCAATAGATTTGAAGCAGGACTTGGCAACCAGCATCTCGCAGAGGGATACACTTTCCAGCCTTATTTTAGCGGCCTTCAGCACTTCAGGTTTCTGCCACTTAAATGGGGAGCTATTTTGACAATCATAATAGCAAGACTCATTTCTGCGCTCCAAGAAAAGGTTCAAAATGGTGGTTATCATCCCCTTGCCTTGTAACATGCAAATCTATTACTGCCAAGAAGGCCCCAAGTGAGGAAGTGCTCTTGAAATTTTTGAGAGGACCCACTAAGGCTTCCCTTATCTACTTAAGGAAAGAGTACGGCAAAAGTCTGATTAAAAAAGGTATCACTAAAAGCACTAAGCTCGTAATGAAAGAAAGTTGATTTTGATTTCTGTTATGAAATTACAGCTTCTGCTGCTTTAGAAAAGGCTCTGAGCAGTGGTGGGATTCAAATAATTTAACAACCGCTTCTCTGCCCTAATGACCGCCTGGGTGGGCGTGGCCAGGCGGTGTGACAGGCAGTACTCAGCCTCCTGCACCCCCCTGAGAGCAAAAATGGGCTGCAGGGGGGACGGAGATGCGTTGCACCCCCACACCCCGTTTTGGCCTAGTAGGCCTCCCTGCAGCCTCCTGGGAGCAAATATGGGCCACGGGGGGGATGGGGATGTGCCGCACCCTCCACACCCTATTTTGGGCCTAGTAGGCTTCCCTGCAGCCTCCTGGGAGCAAAAACGGGCCGCGGGAGTGGTGGTGGTGCCCCACCCCCGTGTGCCCCATTTGGGGCCTGCTAGGCCTCCCTGCACTTACCTGAGAGCCAAAAAGGGGCGTGTAGTTGGTTAGGAAGTAAAATACTGTATACTTGATATATAATGAAGTAGGAGATAAGTAAATTTGTATATAGAGCAAGGAATAGATTACTTATTAACTTGATTTTGACGTAAATGTTAGAAACCAGAGATGTTGAGCAATGTCCATTGTTTTACTTTTAAAACTAATAAAACAGTAATTATTTTATAATAATTATACTGGAAGGGGCGGGATGGGGGCGTAGCCAGCCAGCAATTTAACAACCGGTTTGCCTGAACCGGCCTGAACCGGCTGAATCCCACCACTGGCTCTGAGCATTTCTATTCCCCTTTTGAAGGAAGGTAAAAAACATTTATGGGAATTATATAGGAATATAGGAATTTTCTCAGGTACAGGAGTATGCATAAGAGCTTGGCCACAGCGGCAAAGGAGTTGTAGATGCAAACACAGATAGCCCCCCCCCCCCAATTTTCCCAAATGACTTGTGCAAAGTTGTGACAGTGCTAAATGTATTTACCACTGGTCCTCAACGTTCTGGCCATTGCAGGGCCCCTGGGGTCATATGATGACCATTTGGATGCTTGGCAACTGTCTCACATTTACAATGGTTGCAATGTTCCCACAGTCGCGTGGTCACCATTTATGAACTTCCCTGATGGCCTCCCACAAGCAAGCTCAATTTGGAAGCCGGCAAAATAAGTTCTAAGTCGCTCTGGTAAGTCCCTCCGGCTTTCCTTGCTCATGCCATCCGATGCCATCTCTCCTCTGGGCTTCTTGCCCTTGTTGCGTGGTTTGTTTTGGGCCTCCCAATCCTTCCCCTGTGTTGGAAGAAATGTCCATCTGGGTTCAGTTCCAAGTGGGGGGAAAAGACACTGGATCCATGGAAGTTGCTTCGAAAGATGGTTTTAATGGAGGACAGGATCACATGCCTTGAAGATGTTGAGTGAAGAAAAAAAAAAGTGGCAGAGATACTGAGAGTGCCTGAGTTTTATATCCTCTTTGGGTTTTTGAATTTGAGCTTGTATTCTGATTGGTTGTCAGACTTCCATGGAGCCATGCAGGGACAACTCCTGAGTCCCAAGCTTGGTTGAGCCTTGCTGGGTGATGTAATCTTCCCATGTGGTGAGATGGGTAGAGGGCTAATCCTATCATGTCCTGAGGGCCATCACTTAATCCCATCACCCTTGAGTTGAAGGTCTTTTGTTTTGTAGATAGGATGGCCCAGTCTTTTGTAGTGTAGATAGGATGGCCCAGTCTTTTGTCTTGTAGATAGGATGGCCCAGTCTTTTGTCTTGTAGATAGGATGGCCCAGTCTTTCTGGGGCTATTAAGAAAGTTGGAGGCCACTTTCCAAGAGCATGTTTCTCCTTTTCTCATCCAGGAAGGTATAATATTCTGCCTTTTTAATATTTCCTAGAATATTTCATTCTTCTAGGAGAGGAGTAGATGTTAACTTCCTACACCTGCCCTCCCCCAATTTATGCACACCTGTGCTGCCCTTCCCTGTGATCCTTCCCTGTGATTCCTGCCAGTCCCTCCCTAATATTCCTCAACGTTAGCTATATTCCAATATTTGAGGGGCTGCCGCAAAGGAGAGAGGGTCAATTTATTCTGTTGAAAAATATCCAGGGATTAAAAGAAGGCACAAAAGAAATAGCTGCCCTCAATCTGATGTTAATTAACGGGGAAGTAGCAGGAACATTGTGGCCGTGCCATATTTCTGAAATTCTTTATTGGAAGGGAAACTAAAAATGAAATACGGTCAAATGTATTATCTTGGACTTCAAACGAAGCAGATTTTAAATGAATTCAGAGCAATCAAAAATAAGACCTAATCAGAGAAGACATTAATGGGAAAAGAAACGTTAAGACTACAGAAGGATCTCCTAAAAGGATAATGGCCAAAAATTCAATCCAATATCTCAGGGGCTGCCACAAAGAAGAGGGAGTCAACTTATTCTCCAAAGCACCTGAAAGGCAGGACAAGAAGCAATGGATGGAAACTAACCAAGGAGAGAAGCAACCTAGAATAAAGAGAAATTTCCTAACAGTTAGAACAATTAATCAGTGGAACGGCTTGCCTTCAGAAGTTGTAGATGCTCCATCACTGGAGGTTCCTAAGAAGAGATTGGATAACCATTTATCTGAAATGGTATAGAGTGTCTTGCTTGAGAAGGAGGTTGGATTAGAAGACCTCCAAGATCCCTCCAAGTTCTGTTCTATTAAGGTCACAGAGGCGATAGTACTGAATCCAACAAAAATGGAGATAATGTTATTTTCTCTAAAGCATTCTTTTCTCCCCTCTCCTCTCTGTCTTGTCATCTTCTTTCTCCAACACAGAAAGGATTGGGGTTTTTTTTCCCTTCAGAATCTCCAAGATAGATTTTAAAATAAGATTTTAGACTCAGGAAGTGTTTTCAAGGCTAGACGGTGGCCAGAATAGCACAAATGACTTCGAAAGTCGGTCGTAAGTCGAGGACTGCTTGTATATCAGATTTGGAAGTCTTCTTTAAATTACTGCAGATGTATTTCCCTCTAAGTATTTTCATGACATGCTGAAAACCGGAACTTGGATTCTGTTGCTAATGAGGTCCCAAAAACAAGAGAGCAAAAATCAATTTAACTAATGTCCAACATTGTGGACTCATTATGCAGCCATTTCCACAGAATCTTTTGCGTTAAGTTGGCCTAGCAACAGGCTCCATAGTGTACTGTAAATAATTGGCACAATCCCTTGGCACAGTTGTATGATGAAACAATGGTCTGCAAGAGAGTTCATGTGCAGCAACTCTGAGCAACATGAACTGGGTCCATTAATCTTTGTGGCAACCAGAAGAATCTGGATGCCACAATCAATAAGTATTGGAATATGGAAAGAGGGAGGGAAAGACAGATAGGCTGTATAGCTATAATCCACTTCAAGCATTATTCAAATTCTTAGACAACAGTTTGAATAAGATTGAACTTACTGAATGAAAAACTTGGAAAACTCCATTTGGTTCTTCTGGCTCAAAGGCTCCAAAGCAAATAAAAACAGTTTTCAAAACAACCAGACACAGAGACAGTTTTCTCCCCTCATGCCATCACTAATTAGGAACACCTAATTCCCACAGTACTATCTTATGTCTAAGTACAGGGGTGAAATTCAGCAGGTTCTGACAGGTTCTGGAGAACCGGTAGCGGAAATTTTGAGTAGTTTGGAGAACCAGTAGTGGAAATTTTGAGTAGTTCGGAGAACTGGCAAATGCCACCTCTGTCTGGCCCCAAAGTGGGGTGGGAATGGAGATTTAACAATATCCTCCCCCCAGGAGTGGAGAGGGAATGGAGATTTTGCAGTATCCTTCCCCTGACATGCCCACCTAGCCACGCCCACCAAGCCACACCACACCCTCCAAGCCATGCCCACAGAACTGGTAGTAAAAAAATTTGGATTTTACCACTGTCTAAGTACATTTACCATGCAGTTTGTTTGCATTATTTTTCTCCTTCTTACCTGTTCCACCACCTTTTCTTATTGGTATCATCAATCAATTTCAATCAGAATAGAGCTGGAAGGGACCTTGGAGGTCTTCTAGTCCAACCTCCTGCTCAAACAGGAGGTCCTATACCATTTCAGACAAGTGACTGTCCGGTCTCTTCTTCCAGTGATGCAGCACCTACAACTTCTGAAATCAAACTGTTCCACTGGTTAATTGTCCTTTCTGTTAGGAAGTTTCTCCTTAATTCCAGGTTGCTTCTCTCCTTCGTTAGTTTCCATCCATTGTTTCTTGTCCTGCCCTCTGGTGCTTTGGAAAATAAGCTGAACCTCTCTTCTTGGTGGTAACTTCTCAAATACTGGGACACTGCTATCATGTCCCCTCTAGTCCTTTTTTTTCTCTAGACTAGCCAAACCCAAATCCTGCATCCATTCTTTATATATTTTAGTCTCCAGGTCATTAATCAGTTGCTCTTCTTTGCACTTTTCCCAAAGTCTCAACATCTTTTTTGCAATGTGGTGACCAAAACTGGATGCAGTATTCTGGGTGTCGCTTATTAAAGTTTCATAAAGCCGTACTAATATTTCATGTGATTTTGATTCTATACCTATATTCATTATTATGATTATTATTACTTTGTTGTTTTTCATGTACATGGAGAGCTTATTCAACAGAGACAAATTCCTTTTGTGTCTATCACGCTTGGCCAATAAAATATTCTATTTTTTAAAAAAATCTGTTTTCACAAAGACTATATACTGTATAGCATATTATGTCCTAAAATAGACATGCTAGCTTTTTTTTTTTACATATACCATATTATTTGGACTATAAGATGCACCAGACTATTAAATGCACCTAAATTTAGGAAAACAAAACAAAAAAAATGTTTTGGCCCCAAAAAAGCCTTGAAAATGAGCTGAAAAAAGCCCCAAAAATGGGCTGAAAAAAACCTCAAAAACAGGCTGGAAAAAAGCCTCAAAAATGGGATGGAAAAAGCCTCAAAAACGGACCTGAAAAAGCCTAAAAAATGGGCCAAGAAAGCCTCGAAAATGGGCTGAAAATAGCCCCCAAAACAGGCTGGAAAAAGCCTCAAAAACAGGGCAAAGAAGCCTCGAAAACAGGCTAAAAAGCCCCAAAAATGGGCCAAAAAAGCCCCAAAAATGGGCTGAAAAAGCCCCCAAAATGGGCGAAAAGCCTAGAAAACGAGCCAAAAAAAGGCCCAAAAATGTCCTGAAAAAAGTCGAAAAAAGGCCCGAAAATGGGGTGTGCAAAGCAGTGGTGGGTTCCTCCCGGTTCAGCCTGGTTCCATCGAGCCGGTAGCGGTGACAATATGACGTCATTTTGGGAGACAAAAAAGTGCGTCTTATAGTCTGAAAAATATGGCAAATCATTCAAAAAATTCTATTTAATAGCTACACTATTCCTAGTTGCTTGGGGTTCTAATTAGGACTATATTTTGAATGAATTCCCAAGATAACTTTTTTTATTAAAGGATTCGTCTTTCATCGCTGTCCTGACAGCAAATACAACGGCAGTGGGCAACTTCACAAGTGATCCCTACAGAATCCACTCTGTAACATCTGTTTTTTTTTTTTTATTTCCCAGCCTTGACTTGTATTCACATATCTAGACGATTATGGGACATTAAAATAATAGAATTGTGGAATTGGAAGGAACCACAAGGACTATCAATTTCAATCGTCTTCAGTGTGCTGGAAAACCAATTATATAACCATTGAGGGATGGCCAATCAGGTTTTCTTACAAGCCTAAGAAATCTTCATAAGTATCTTGTTCTATGATTGTACAGATTTTACTGTGCATGAAAGCTTTTTTCTTTCTAAATCTAGATAGCTTTAACTTGTGCCCATTAGTTTATGTGGCAGTGGAAAATAGCTCCTGATTATCATCCGTACAGCATCTTTGAGCAACCTGAACATCGATAACTTCTCACTTTTCAGCTTTTGTTTCCTCCAGACTGAACATACGATAATAGGGTTGGAATATCACAATATGGGGACTGCAGCCAAGAAATTAAAAGACGCTTGCTCCTGGGGAGGAAAGCTGTGGCAAAGTTAGACATCATACTAAAAAGCAGAGACATCACCCTGCCAAGAAAAGTGTGTATAGTCAAGGCTATGGTTTTCCCAGTTGCAATAGACGGCTGTGAAAGTTGGACCATAAGAAAGGCTGAGCGCCAAAGAATTGAGACCTTTGAACTATGGTGCTGGAGAAGACTCCTGCGAGTCCCTTGGACTGCAAGGCGATCCAACCGGTCAGTCCTAGAGGAGATCAACCCTGACTGCTCTTTCGAAGGCCAGATCCTGAAGAGGAAACTCAAGAACTTTGGCCACCTAATGAAAAGGAAGGACTCACTGGAGAAGAGCCTAATGCTGGGAAAGATTGAGGGCAAAAGAAGAAAGGGATGGCAGAGAATGGAGTGGCTGGATGGAGTCACTGAAGCAGTCGGCGTGAGCTTCAATGGACTCCAGAGGATGGTAGAGGACAGGAAGGCATGGAGGAACATCATCTATGGGGTTGTGATGGGTCAGACATGACCGCAACTAACAACAACAAGAACATTACAATATAGTACATGCAACTACAAGTCAAATGCCAATAATTGTTCTTAGGTTGTATCTTATGTTTAAGGGTGGACTTTCTCAAACCAGATTTGAGAAGGAATGATCAGGACAAATAGCTGAAGGAAGCCAGCCATCTTCTCATGCTGAAACATAACACTTCTCCACTGGGCTAACTATTAGCAAGAGAAAGAGGCTACAAGTGGATAAAATCAGAGAAAGAACTAAGAATTATAGGAGGCCAAACACACAACCTATTATGAAGCTTGGTTGCCCCACAAAACCCTTGTGATGTACTGTAGCTTTGCAGAGCTGGTAGAAAGAAAAATGCAGGGATATTTTATTGACAGTATTTGTCATCTTGTATGCTGCCTCAGTGCCACTGCAGGTTAAAAACAACGAGAAACTAACAAGCACACAAGAACAGTAAAATATAGGGCACATCTCAGGAATAAGAATGACACAAGTTTATCCTCCACCTAATATCACATCAGGGAGCAAACTCCCATTCTTCCCTTAGGGCCAGATGAAGGAGATAGGATTTTACAGATTTATGGAAACCTAAGAGGGGCTATAGGGGACCTCACAAGATAAGGGATGTTACTGAGAAGATACATCTCTGAGTATGAGGACCCACATTGTTGGGGGCAATATGCTGACTCTATAAACTGCGTAGAGAGGGCTGTAAAAGCACTGTGAAGCAGTTTATAAGTCTAAGTGCTATTGCTATTGCTATCTACTAGATCAGGGCTCCCTAAGACACGGTCCATGGACTGAGACTGGTCCGCAGCTGTCATGCCCCCATGGGAGCCTGAATCTGTGGAGGAAGACGAGCCAGAGCTGGAGCCAATGGAGATCGAGGGGGCAACTTTGTTGGCTTCAGAGGAATGTGGGGAGGAGCAGGCTGACTCAGGCCAGGGCCTTTCCGGATTGGGATGGCTTGTAGGCAGGGAGGAATGGGAGCAGGATGACCAAGAGAGGGCAAGCAGTGAACATGATGAGTGACAGAGCTCAGGCAATGAGCAAGGACCACCCCCTCCTGATCCCCGAGCATGGAGAGTGGAGAGAAAGTGGGAACAGTGCAGGCTGACCCGATGACTCGGGAGGAGAGCACCCCGCCCCTCTTCACAAGGCATGCCTGGGGCTGAGCTTTAAGGAGATGCTGTGGGGAGGGGCATTCATCAGGAACAAACTTTGAATTCATGGAGTGTTGTGTGCAGTTGCTGATGTTTGGCGTTTCCTGGACTTCTTGCTTTATTTCTTGCTTCCTGGATTAATTGCCTTGTTCCTTTGTGTTCTGCCCCAGCTCTGGATCCCAAAGAACACAGCACACACAAAGTTTGTACAAAACTTAAATTTACTAAAATAGCTCAGTCTTTTCCAAACAAAGGCTGTTAATAAACTTCCTTAACAGCCTACAAGAAAACAAAGATAAAGTAATCACAATCTTACTGGCAGAAAGCCCAGAAGCAATTTTGCAGAGAATCCAGATGCGAAGGAGAATGAACTAAAGTTGTTCCCTACAAATTGCTTCAATCGGCGTTCCTCCTTAAATAGGCTAAGGGAGTGGCCAGTTAGCCCCAAGCCTTACTCTCAAGGAGACCTCCTGAGGAGCCACTCCTGCCTTTTGGCAGCTCTACGCGCCCGTACATCGAGAAGAGGCTCCTCCTCCTCTTTGTCCTCTTCACTTAAAGGAGCTTCTGGAGGTTCTGAAGGCCCTGGCTGAATCCCTGCCTCTGGCACCACATCTTCTCCAACCCCTCATTATCTGACTCGGGTGCCAGCTGCACAGGCTGCTGGCGCAGCACCACACCAGCCTCCTCGCTGTCAGAATCAGCTACAATCCACACAGGCTGCTGACGTGCCACAACACTTTGCTTCCTGGACTCATTGACTCCCTTGCCCTGCTGGATTTCTTCCTTTGCAGCTGTTATGCTCACAGTGCTGTGCTGGACTACTTGCAGCCAGAGTTCTGCTGGAGGTGTGTGTGTGTGTGTGTGTGTGTGTGTGTGTGTGTGAGATCATTTTGCTCTGGGACTTGCCACCAACGTGGGAGCATTTGGAGGAATGTTGGAGCAATAAAGGGGTGATTTGAACTCTGTTGCCTCTGTGTTGTGCCCTAGGTCATCATAGTTTTATCTGCACATGTGTGGGATCCAGGTAGTGCATGAAACACCTCCCGCCACTCCCCGATTAGTAGAATTCCCCCCCCCATAGAATTGGTCCCTGGTGCCCAAAAGATTGTCAGGTGGGGGTTGTGTTAGATCTCAGAAGGTGATCACCGCAACTCTTCCAGAGTTCACCATATAGGCAGAAACAACAGGAGAAAGAAAGACCCCTAAGTAACCAGGGCTCACAGGCTATTAAGAACTTTATAGGTAACAACCGGCCTATTGAATTGCACTCATTGATAACCCGTACAGCTTGCAGAGCAGTGGTGTTACTGTACATGTGCAAAGCGAGAAATACCCATAACTATTTGAGCAACAGCAAAACCGTAACGGATTGTTCTCTCCATGGAAATTGCTGCCAGAGCTACCGTCAGAGGCAAAACCAAATGTGAATAAACACGCGATAGCATACAAATACAGCAAAACGGGTCAAATGAATTATTATTGTGGCTGAGGCTTACTCGCATTAACTCAGTATAGATTTAAAGGAGGAACCTGGAGAAAATGCAATAAGGGGAGGGGGGAAAGAGAAAGCCTGTGGCCCAGGGAAAAGCAAACCTTTTGCTAAAGATGAACAACGAAACCTTTAAATTCCTTTAAAGAGGAAGGCACTCATGCATGCTACAGATGAAGAAATTGATAATGACACTGTTGAACCTTGATGAAAAACTAATTAAGAAGGTATATAACTTTTTGTTAAATTTAAAAAAGGAGGATGAACAAATAAAAGACATAATGGTACAATGGGGAAAAAAAGTTTGGCTAGAACATAGACTTAGAGAAATGGCAAAATTTATGGGAAAGGAACTATAGATTAACAATGGCAACGTCTTATAAAGAAAATTTATGTAAAATGTTTTATAGATGGCATTTACCACCTGCTAGGTTAGTTAAAATGTTTAAAAATATGTCTAGCAAGTGTGGGAAATGTAACCAAAAGACGGGCACATTTTATCATGTGTGGTGGACTTGTGCTAAAACAAAAACAAAAAATTGGGCAAAGATACACAGATGGCTAGAAAAGATGATAGGGAAACATGTAGATTTTAAACCTGAACTGTTTTTATTAGGTAAAATATCAGAAAAAATAGATAAGAAAAGTATGCATTTAATATTACATGTTGTAACAGCAGTGAGGATTATCTTTACATGATATTAGAAAAATGAAGAAACACCGTGAGACGAAGAGATAATTAAGAAGATACTAGACTGTGCAGAAATGGATAGAATTGAAAATTAAACAGAAAGAAGACACAGAATACTATCAAACACGGAATCTATTTTACCACTGGTTGGAAAAAAAGGGGTGGAGAGTAAGAATATAATCAGAATTGTTAA
Organism: Ptyas mucosa; assembly: GCA_012654045.1. Classification (NCBI taxonomy): domain Eukaryota; kingdom Metazoa; phylum Chordata; class Lepidosauria; order Squamata; family Colubridae; genus Ptyas; species Ptyas mucosa. The sequence goes on from WNWU01000031.1 coordinate 7,078,801, forward strand.
GCAAATTAAATACCCAGACAACATGATGTTTATTAATCACTAAGAAACGTAATTAATAAAAAAATCAATTAAAAAAAAGAATTTGATAATGAAAGTGAAACTGGGAAACTTGGAAATATAGATAGTCTCCAATTTACGATTGGTTGCTTAGTGATGAATTCATTACAGCAGAGGTGGGTTTCAGCAGGTTCTGACCAGTTCTGGAGAACCGGTAGTGGAAATTTTGAGTAGTTCGGAGAACCGGTAGCAAAAATGCTGACTGGCCCCACCCCCATCTATTCTCTGCCTCCCAAGTCCCAGCTGATCAGGAAGAAATGGGGATTTTGCAGTCACCTTCCCCTGGAGTGGGGAGGGAATGGAGATTTTACAGTATCCTTCCCCTGCCATGCCCACCAAGCCACGCCCACCAAGCCACACCCACAGAACCTGTAGTAAAATTTTTTGAAACCCACCATTGCTTTGGGCTCAGTTCCTTCACTGGAATTGTCAGCTATTTAACGTTGCCATTAGCAATAGCAATAGACTTATATACCACCCTGTAGTGCTTTACAATACTCTTTGAGTGGCTTATGGTGTCAGCATATTGCCCCCAACTATCTTTTTATTAAAAAGATGTGGAGACTCTAGAAAGAGTGCAGAGAAGAGCAACCAGGATGATTAGGGACTGGAGACTAAAACATATGAAGAACGGCTACGGGAACTGGGCATGGCAAGTCTAGTGAAGAGAAGGACCGGGGAGACATGATAGCAGTCTTAAAAATATTTGAGGAAGGGGTCAAGCTATTTTCCACAGAGAGGAAGGGCTCAAGCTATTTTCCAAGGCATCTGAAGGCCAGACAAGGAATAATGGATGGAAACTGAACAAGGAGAGATTCAACCTGGAAATAAGGAGAAATTTTCTGACAGTGAGAACAATCAACACATGGAATAGAAGTTGCCTTCAGAAGTTGTGGGAGCTTCATCACTGGAAGCTTTCAAGAAGAGTCTGGACTGCCATTTGTCAGAAATGGAGTACGGTCTCCTGCTTGGGCGGGGGGTTGGACTAGATGGCCTACAAGGTCCCTTCCAACTCTGATAATCTGTAAATCTCTGTATCTGGGTCCACATTTTACCAACCTCAGAAAGATGGAAGGCTGAGTCAACCTTGAACCCCATCAGGCTCGAGCTCCAGGCTGTGGCAGAGTTTGCCTGCAATGCTGCATTCTAACCACTGAGTCCCCAGGATTTAATTCGCTACTACAAACTAAGCAGTATCCCTTGCCTAGAATTGAGGATCTCTTTACTAATACTGCTGGGGATGTTTCAGCAAAGTAGACCATGTGTGTGTCTGTTTGTGATGATCAGGTCAGCTTTGATTCTTCTTGACTACATTGTGCAGTTCTCTTGGCAACATATTTCAGAAGTAGTTTGCAATTTTTTTCTTCCTAGGGCTAGAGAGAGAGAGAGACTGGCCAAAGCTCACCTAACTGGCTTCGTGCCTAAGGCAGAATTAGATCTTTCAATGTCCCAGTTTCTATAGAAATAGAAATAGAATAACACAGTTGGAAGGGACCTTGGAGGTCTTCTAGTCCAACCCCCTGCCCAGGCAGGAAACCCTACACCACTTCAGACAAATGGTTATCCAACATCTTCTTAAAAACTTTCAGTGTTGGAGCATTCACAACTTCTGGAGGCAAGTTGTTCCACTTATTAATTGTTCTAACTGTCAGGAAATCTCTCCTTAGTTCTAAAATTGCTTCTCTCCTTGATTAGTTTCCACCCATTGCTTCTTGTCCTGCCCTCTGGTGCTTTGGAGAATAGCTTGACTCCTTCTTCTTTGTGGCAACCCCTGAGACATTGGAAGACTGCTATCATGTCTCCCCTAGTCCTTCTTTTCATTAAACTAGACATACCCAGTTCCTGCAACCGTTCTTCATGTTTTATGTTTTAGCCTCCAGTCCCCAAATCATCTTCGTTGCTCTTCTCTGCACGTCTTTTTTACATCGTGGCGATCAAAACTGAATGCAATATTGCAAGTGTATACCTTTAAGTAAAACGAACTAGCGCTCTCAAAGTACGGTAGGTCTAGCAGAGATTTATTGGCAGAGGGAAGATTCTTAGGTGTTTCTCAAAATAAATATACACAAAAATGTACATCGTCTCAACATAACTGTTGGATTAGCATCGCCAATGCATTCTGGCAGCAAGCCTTGGACTAAGAGTCCAAGCATCCGAAGTTATTGAAATAAACCATTATCACCAGAGAATACGATGAGTTGCTTCTGCAAAATATCAAGTCAGTGTAGCAGAAACTGGGAAGACGAAGGTTTTAGAGCACACGGCAACAAATGTGAGTTGTTAACCTAGCATTACATATTGTGATGATATAAATGCATACTCACAGGGAAAATCCAAGCAATGTTGAATGCCCCAAGGTAACAGAATAACAGAATTGGAAGGAACCTTGGAGGTGCTTTAGTCCAACCTCCTGCCCAAGCAGGAAACCCTATAACCGTGATGACGAACCTATGGCATGCATGCCACGGGTGGCACGCAGAGCCCTCTCTGCAGGCACAGCACCCGTCTCTCCAGCCTAGTTCCACCATGCGTGCATGTGTGCCTCCCGCCAGCCAGCTGGTCTTCGGGTCTCTGCCACACAGGGGCGGGGGGCAAGGCCTTCTTTGATCTCTGCAGGTTCCTCCCAACGTGTCCTACCTTTCTCCTCTATTTCTGCCGCCTGTGCCTTCCCCGATCTCCACAGGTTCCCCCCCAGTGCACCCTACCCTTCTACTCCATTTTTGTTGCCTGTGTCTTCCCCAATCTTTGCAGGTCCCCCTCCCCACGTGCCCTACCTTTTTATTCCATTTCTGCCACCCGCACCAACCTGGGAGCCAAAACAGGGCATGGAGGTGCCGTGTGAGGGCCCCCCGTGCCCCGTTTTGGGCCTGGAAAGCCTCCTGCACCAACCTGGAAGCCAAAACGGGGTGCAGGGGGCATGAGGTGCATGCGTGGGGGGCCTGAGGTGCATGTGTGTGGGGGGGCTGAGGTGCATGCATGGGGAAGCATGTGCACGTGTGGGGAAAGAGTGTGCATGTGTGGGGAATGCGCTAAGATGTGCTGGGGTGGGTGCATGAACATGGGGCACTTGCGTTACATTTTGGGGGGTTGGGCACCCGTGCAAGCATTCACACATGCACGAACACGCTTTGGGCATTTGGCACCAAAAAGGTTAACCATCACTGCCCTATAACATTTCAGTCCAGTCTCTAGAGTCTAGACAAATGTTTGTCCAACCTCAAATCATAAAAGGTGCCACAGTTACAATTCCTCTTAAGATACATTGTTATAACAAGTTCTTATTAACTGCTGTAATTATAAATGGATATTAATTTTGTTGAATTAGATGGAATAAGGAGAAAGAAGACTTGCTTTCCTTTTATCTATTTGTTTAATGATTATGATTATGATAAGTGTGAAATGGAGTTTAATTTAGAGAATTTGAGCTGTATTTTATCTTGTATTTGCTCTGGGAAGTCAGGGGGGGTGGTTGGGGAGGGGGGAGAAAATGTATGTAAAACTTTTAAAACTTTTTCAATTAAAAAAAACCAAGTTCTTGACAAAGTAAGTGACCATGATCCACCACATGAATATTTTACCACAAGTGCAGAAGACACCCCAATGAACAAAACCATGTAAACCAACTTTCACAGAAACGAACAAACAAAAAATGTGACATTTTATGTAGTTATAATCCATACCTATCCGTGATATTGGCTCAGTTGCCAATTTCACAATATGGCACCTGTGTTCTTAGGTTACACATTTTGAAAGATGGTCAAGAACGATCAATAGCTTTGGCATCATCTCTACTTGGATCTGCAGAGAAGAATTATACACAAATAGACAATGAAGAGTGCAGGGAAGAGCAACGAAGATGATTAGGGGACTGGAGGCTAAAACATATGAAGAACGGTTGCTGGGATTGGGTATGTCTAGTTTAATGAAAAGAAGGACTAAGGGTGACACGATGGCAGTGTTCCAATATCTCAGGGGATGCCACAAAGAAGAGGGAGTCAAGCTGTTCCCCAAAGCACATGAGGGCAGGACAAGAAGTAACAGGTGGAAACTAATCAAGGAGAGAAGCAACTTAGAATTAAGGAGAAATTTCCTGACAGTTAGAACAATTAATCAGTGGAACAACTTGCCTCCAGAAGTTCTAAATGCTTCAACACTGGAAGTTTT
>WNWU01000031.1:7088021-7098021 GCA_012654045.1 Ptyas mucosa
CCACCACCAAGCCACGCCCACAGAACCGGTAGTAACAAATTTTACATTTCACCCCTGGTTTCCATCCATTGCTTCTTGTCCTGCTTTCAGGTGCTTTGGACAATAGAACCAAATAGAACTTTGGGGGCATAGAACCAGTGATTATTCCATAGTCACCAGTACCATTGAATGCAGTGAACTTTTCTGTCTAAGGTGACAAAGACTATCCCATTTGCAAAATAAAACATTAGGAATGAGTAGAAGTAAAGTAAAGGTTTTCCCTGTCCAATTGTGCGTGATTCTAGGGGCCTGTGTGCTCATTTCTTTCTCTTAGCTGAGGCAGCCAATGTTGTCCGAAGACCCTTTTCTGTGGTCATGTGGCCAGCACGATTATACGCCGAGGTGCACGGGACGCTGTTTCCTTCCCACCAAAATGGTACCTATTTATCTACTTGCATTCGCATGCTTTCGAATTGTTAGGTTGGCAGGAGCTGGAGCAAGTAATGGAAGCTCACCCCATCACACGGTGCACAGGTCTCGAACCCGGACTGTCAGCTTTCCAACTGACAAGCTCAGCATCTTAATCGCTGAGCCTTCACACCCTTCTTAGCAATGCCCATGAATTTGTATTATTGTTTGATTACTTTGGATTGCCTGGGTGTTAATTCTTGAAGACTCATCAGATTTTAGTCCTCCTTGAAGTTTCAATAAAGCCAGGAATGAAAAAAAAGCTATACCTTACTTTTGTGATTTGTTTGGTGAGTAGAAAACACCCAACAATCTTCAGCCATCCACAGCAATCTGTACATATCCAACCAGCCACCAGCACCCATTAAGAAATTATCATTAGCTGCTTATGAAATCATGAATGTTTATTACCCCTCTTGAGACCAAACATTTAAGAGAGTCTCTCTGTTCCATTTAAAACAGCCGTTTTTAAAATGGTGATTCATATCTGTTATTTCTTCCTACCCTTGTGATATATTGCATATGGTTCTTGCAGTGTTCGTTTATTCCCTTGGAAGACGAAGATGTCAGGAAAAGCCAGTGATGTACATAATGCACAAAGTTAGGCAATAGGAAAGAAATTCTCCAACGTCTAGTAGATATCTTGAGTCAGCTTCCAAAACGAACAAGCCATAAACGGTCAGCTGACATGGATAAACAATCAATCTCACTTATATGGGCCATACATACTTATCCTGTCCTGTCTTCAAATATCTGGATCGCCTGATGGAAAATGCAAGACCAGATGAGAACTTTGACAATAAATGAAGTGATAAAAAAGACAGAGAAAAGCCATTATAGTTCTCCAATGCATTGTTAGTGTCAGACAGCTCAGAGCTTCAGCTGACAGCTTACCTCCAATTTTGGCTGTTGCTGATGGCTCAGCAGAGGCAGAGGAGGCACCCGCTTTGCTGAAACGGCATCTTATCATAACGTACAGATTGATGTACAGCCAATTCTAACATAATCCCTTGTCATTCTCGCCATGTATCCCATCCTTGGATGACAATACTTCAAGTTAAGTGAGATATCTTTTGCTTTCCCATTTTATTTTCCCATATATATTCTTGCATGGTCAAGCTGTTACACTGATTCAGCCCACATGCACCCTCAGTAATACGGGAGCATCCTTCGGAGCTATGTTTGAAACACCAGATGACTCAATTGTGTTGTACATTACAAAGCTTAGATTAGTCACAGAATATGTTTGTGAGAGAAATATAGGTTGTGAACCTCTTAGAATAGAATAACAGAGTTGGAAGGGACCTTGGAGGTCTTCTAGTCCAGCCTCCTGCCCAGGCAGGAAACCTTATTCCACTTCAGACAAATGGTTATCCAACCTCTTCTTAACAACTTCCAGTGTTGGAGCATTCACAACTTCTGGAGGCAAGTTGTTCCACTGATTAATTGTTCTAACTGTCAGGAAATTTCTCCTTAGTTCTAAGTTGATTCTCTCCTTGATTAGTTTCCACCCATTTCTTCTTGTTCTACCATCAGGTGCTTTGGAGATGTTCTGTCCCCGTCCTCCACACGCACAAACCCACACAGACAGTTGAGGGTTAAATAATTGGCACACACAAACGGTCCGTTATCAGACGCTTGACAGCTCTACGGGAACCGGCTGCCAAGTTCTTTACTATAACAAGAAGGGGGGATGTTCCTCCACCAGATAACAAATGCATTACACACCGGCTGGGAAAAAACAGTCCGATTCACAATCCTTCAGCAGACTGAGGTTTTGCACCAAAGAAGCTTGCAAGAATTAACTTTGTCCGTCACAGAATCTAAACGGCCACACCCCTCCTTTATATAGCCTGTGGGGTGTGGTCCAGTGACTCAGCTTAATCCCTGGCATGCCTCCTCATCTGCTGTGATCATTTAGCACGCCGACGCTGACATGGGTCCAGCCACAACTTGTCTCCCTCATCACTCTCTGACCGATTGGAGACACCTGGCTCCTGGCCAATCTCCTCTCCTTCGGCCGACACCTGAGGAATTGTAAGAGAAGAGGGGCCGGGGGAGGGAGGCCTGGCCGGCTCCTCTCCTTCATGTTTGGAGCCTTCTTCCTCCGATACGATGGGCTCGGGGGTCGGAGCCACAACAGGAGAATAGTTTGACTCCCTCTTCTTTGTGGCAACCCCTGAGATATTGGAACACTGCTATCATGTCTCCCCTAGTCCTTCTTTTCATTAAACTAGACATACCCAGTTCCTGCAACTGTTCTTCATATGTTTTAGCCTCCAGTCCCCTAATCATCTTTGTAGCTCTTCTCTGCACTCTTGAAAGCATCCCTGATACCTTTAACTTCAGCTTGATATGGTTCCCACATCATGATGTACCACAGGACATCTCGAGGGATAACTTTTGCTCCTGTGATTTGTGTTAGGACTGATGATATTACCTAGTTTGGTAATGAAATGTCTATGTTCTGACCTAGGCTCCCTTAAAAAGCAGGAAGCAGAGTCTTGGTCCTGGCAAAACCTCTTTTATTTACACGACTGTGAATTCCTTTCATTCACAGTCAGCAAGGCCTGTCCAAACAGTTTTTCAAAGGAATATTTATCAACACAGAACTTACCTCGCTTGGAAAGTTTCCAGCTAACTAATTTCCAAATGCAGTACAAGGCAAAACTTGGCACAGAGTCTCTCAGAGTCACGGAACGAATGAATTGTTTCCTGCAAAAGCTGACTCTCCGTTCGCTTCTCTTTTGTTTCCTATGGGAGGGGCCAATCACCTCCAAGGTGTGGCTTTACTCCCAAGTCGATCCTGCTTTCTGAGTTGTTCTTGTTTTCTGGCAGCTCTGCTCATGTGCACAGTGGGAACAGGCTCCAGCTGTTCCTCTGCCTCACTGCTGTCTAGCTCCCTCTCTGCCTCCAATGCAGAGCTCTCATCCGAGCTTTCCCCAGCCCCCAGGACTGGCCCATGTTCCTCCCCAACCTCCTCACAGTCTGACTCTGCTGCCAGCTCTGCTGGCCACCGGCGGGCCACAACAGTCTGAAAAAACCCACCAAGTTCAGAGAACACCAGGTTTGCCAATTTTTACCTTTGCTTATAGTAGCCGGTAGAACTAAGATACCACATCAACCTGGCAAAAGGTAAGGCACAGTAGGGTGGCACAGTGTTCAGTCCTGGATACTTTCTTTACTTTTTAGTATTTTCTTTTACTAATGTCTTGGATGAAGAGACGGGGGGAATGCTCATCAAATTTATAGCTGACATAGAACTGGATGGAATAGCTAAAATCTTAGAAGACAGAAATAAAATGGAAAATGATGGGATAGCTAAGAAAATCGGGCTCAAGTAACAGAAGAAAATTTGGCAGAGACAAATACAACTTTCTTTTCTTATGAAATAAACATCATATGCCCAGATAGAGCATGAGGGACAAATGGCTTGGGGAAAAAGCCCTCGAAATGGTAACTGATTGCAAAATGAATATGAGCCAGCACTGTGACACAGCTACGGAAAAATGACAAAGGCAAACTTTGGCGGCATAACAGAAATATAATTTGAAATCACAGGAAGGCTAATATCATTCTACTTCACTGTGTTTTGATCAGACTTCATCTTGGGCGTTAGTTCTGGACACTATACTTTGAATAGGAATTCAGAGAAGGTGGAGCAGACTCAGAGAAGGGCAACACCATGGATCAGGGGAGAGAAACTAAGTCCTGTAAAGAGAGCTTAAAGGTGATGAATTTATTTAACTTAGAGAGGAAATATGATAGCAGTCTCAAACACTCAGTAGAATGTTAAATAGAAAAATAGCAATAGCACTTAGGCTTATATGCCCCATCACCGGTGGTGGGATTCACATTTTTTTTACTACCGGTTCTATGGGCGTGGCTTGGTGGGCGTGGCAGGGGAAAGAGACTGTAAAATCTCCATTCCCACCCCACTCCAGGGGAAGGTTACTGCAAAATCCCCATTTCCTCTCGATCAGCTGGGACTCGGGAGGCAGACAATAGACGGGGGCGGGGCCAGTCAGAGGTTGTATTTACCGGTTCTCCGAACTACTCAAAATTTCCACTACCAGTTCTGCAGAACTGGTCAGAACCTGCTGAAACCCATCTCTGCCCTTCACAGATCTTTACAGCCCTCTCTACATGGTTTTGCAAAGTCAACCTATTGCCCCCAACAATCTAGATCATCATTTTACTGAACTTGGAAAAATGGAAGGCTGAGTCAACTTTGAGCCAGTCAGGATCGAACTGCTGGCAGTTGGCAGAGTCAGCATGCAATACTGCATTCTAACCCCTGCGCCACCACGGCTCTAAGAATGTAATGATCTGCTCCAAACAGGATCTAGGTTAACAGAACAGCTGATTGCAAATCATAGGTGCCGGAAGTGACCTTGGAAGCCTTCTAGTCCAATCCCCTTGCCCAAGGCAATATTAGTGAAAATTTCCTGAAAATTAAAATGATACAGCTAGGGAACCAATTATACATAGTTAATTCAGTGTACCTTAAAGACTAACGAACAATATCCACATGGTTTGCATTTAAGACCATTCTAAGGTTGGAAGCAAATTTATTGAGGTAGGGAGAGTACTGGACAAAGAAAGTGCAGTTGAAATTCACTTTTGGTCATGACTGTAGAGATTCTCAATCATCCAGCTCATGGTTGTCCCAAAGGTGATGATTTTCCAGGAGGCAACTGGACTTTCTTGTTTTTTTCTTTTGAAGACGTTTCGCTTTTCATCCAAGAAGCTTCTTTAGCTCTGACAGGATAGTGGGGAATGCATTCATATTCCCTGCAGACAGGTGGTCATTTGCATCGTTTTTGGAGCTATCCAATTTGGGATGAATACCCTTTGAATGGGGTGTGAGTAGGAATGGATTTCCAGAGGAAAAATTGCTCCAAGTGCTTCAACCACCCGCTAAAGGTAAAGATTCCCCTGCACATACATGCTAGTCATTCCCAGCTCTAGGGGGCGGTGCTTAATCTCCATTTCAAAGCCGAAGAGCCAGCGCTGTCCGAAGACATCTCGGTGGTCATGTGGCTGGCATGACTAAATGCCAAAGGCACACAGAACGCTATTACCTTCCCACCAGAGGTGGTCCCTATTTTTCTACTTGCATTTTTTACGTGCTTTCGAACTGCTAGGTTGGCAGAAGCTGGGACAAGTAACAGGAGCTCACTCCATTACACGGCACTAGGGATTCGAACCGCCGAACTGCTGACCTTCTGATCGACAAGTTCAGCGTCTTAGCCACTGAGCCACCGTGTCCCCTCTAAAAGGATGCAAATGACCAGCTGTCTGCGAGGAATATAAATCCTTCCATTCCCCACCATCCTGGAGAAGGTTATGTTACTGCTTTTGTAGAATGTCCTGTAGGATGTAAATCTAGAGAATAAACCAATAAAAGACCAAAGAGGGAGACTAACTCCAGAAGAAGCAGAAGGCCTATTAAAAACCCAGTAGATACCTTACAACTTATAGTGATCTGAATTTTATTATCTGCTGTTCACTTGGCTTTTTTCCCCACACTTATTTATTCATTGATTTCTATACTGTTAAGTTATATGACTTGTGACAGTTCACCGCAGTCAACTATAATTGAATGTGTAGTATACATCTACATTGTGAATTCGTATCGCTAAAGTTTTATTTTTCATTTGATCACAACTCTGCAGTTTCATTGGTATAAATTGGAAAATACCTTCCTTCCTTCCTTCCTTCCTTCCTTCCTTCCTTCCTTCCTTCCTTCCTTCCTTCCTTCCTTCCTTCCTTCCTTCCTTCCCTCCCTCCCTCCCTCCCTCCCTGATTAATTTCATATCTGGGTACAATCTTATTTCACCTCTACGTGCACACCAGTAGTGGGTTTCAAATTTTTTTACTACCGGTTCTGTGGTCGTGGCTTGGTGAGCATGGCATGGCTTGGTGGGCGTGGCTTGGTGGGCAACACTGATGGGGCAAGCCACTAATATATAACAAGAGAGCAAATCCCTCTCTCTTCTAGTACTGATGATGTTATGTAGTTGGGTAATGAAACATCTGCAAGAAAACAACCAAGATCAGAGTACCAAGGTCCCCACCGTTTAGTCCTGAGCTACAAATATTATCTTCTATCAAAAAGGAGTATGGTTCCAAGGTAGACTTCTCATCAGAGGTGAAATCCAAAATTTTTCGCTACCAGTTCTGTGGGCGTGGCTTGGTGGGCGTGGCAGGGGAAGGATACTGCAAAATCTCCATTCCCACCCCACTCTGGGGCCAGCCAGAGATGGTATTTGCCTGTTTCCCGAACTACTCAAAATTTCCGCTACCGGTTCTCCAGAACCTGTTAGAACCTGCTGGATTTCACCACTGCTTCTCATACTTCCAAACCACTTTCAGACTTTGCCAGACTATGAACAGCAAAGTCTAATGAGAATATTTTTCTCATTTATTTGAATGAAGACACAGACTTCAGAGGATAATTAGAACTGCAGAAAAAAACAATTGCTACCAACCTGCCTTCCACTGAGGACCTGTATACTGTACAAGCCAAAAAGAGGGCTATGAAAATATTTACAGACCCCTCGCATCCTGGACATAAACTGTTTCAACTCCTACCCTCAAAACAACGCTATAGAGCACTGCACACCAGAACAACTAGACAAAAGAACATTTTTTCCCCTGAACTCTGCTAAACAAATAATTCCCTCAACACTGTCAAACTATTTACTAAGTCTGCACTACTATTAATCTTCTCATTGTTCCCATCATCCATCTCCTTCCACTTATGACTATATGACTGTAACTTTGTTGCTGGTATCCTTACGATTTATATTGACTGTTTCCTAATATTATTTGATTGTTTATTTGTATCCTATGACTATCATTAAGTGTTGCATCTTATGATTCTTGATGAACGTAGTTTTTCTTTTGAGAGCATATGCAGCAAGATAAATTCCTTGTGTGTCCAATCACACTTGGCCAATAAAAGAATTCTATTCTGTTCTGTTCTGTTCTGTTCTGTTCTATGAAAAAAGAGAAACAGCTGAAGCCCCATCTTTATCTACGCTTCTGACTGAGAAAGACCACAAATTTGGCAAGTGTACGGTAAGATAAGCCAAAGAGGGGAAGAAGAAAAAAATTAATATGAATAGGAGCTATTTGCTAATTTCTGATATCTGAAACCTGACCTTTTCTTTCTTAAGATAGAAAGTCCTCCGCATAATTAGGTCATCGTAGCTGTGGTTTAATATTTGTTCAACAGTAATTTGTGTGGAGAGTTTAATTGAATTTTCATATGGATGAAAGTGAGACAATAATCTTCCTGCCATTCAGAGTGTAAAGCAGTGACTCATTCGGACTTATACTATAGAAGCCCTTTATATATTTATTTATGTAGTTCCCATATTTGTGTGGGGTTTGTGAGCCTGAATTTCCGCCCTCCTCTATTGTCTCATTTAATTATAAGCCTTGACACTAGTTTGAGGATTTATGCATTTAATTACGTGACGTCCAAATAATACATGGTGGTATATTTTCATGCAATAATATGATTTTCTATTACTTATCTTAATCAGGAGGTTTTGTTTTCCATAATCAAGAAAAAGCCTTAAAAAATCAACCACTAAAGCTAATTAAGGATTCTTCCTTAATGTTTTAGACTGAAGGTTGGTTTGCTGAAAGATTAACTTTTTCTTTTATCTTTCTTATAATGGAAAGCTGGGCGCTTCAGCTTTTGGTCTGAAACACCATCAAGACATATAACAATCCGTTTAGGAACGAGTGAGCAATCTAAAACATTACAAACAATTAAAAATAAATGCCGGCAAAGGAGAAATGGAAGCCACGCAGTAATGGAACAATTACGTAGGAATAATTTTCAGAAGCAATTAAGAACTTCTCAATTTTTTTTCCAGAGTGGGTGAGGTTTAATGGCACATTATAAAACAAAAGTTTTCTTTTTTTAGTCGTTCTCCATGACTCTTCCAGCTCTATCCTTGAAGGACATACAGTAGCTTCTGTGTTTTCTCTTTCGCTTTCTTGACTGAACAGATCTAGTGTGAGCTAGAAAATGCTGCATATAGTTAATTATTAACCACTTTAAATTATTTAGCTTTTCATTTCCAAGTGAATTTTGTTTTGTTTAAAAAAAACAACAACACTTAAATTAAAACTGATATTTTTAAAAACAGGTTCGCCAGAATAAATTTCGGGCAAAGACCGTGGCTTTGGAAAATTTGATAATTGTCACTAGAGAACAAAGGATGAAAGAAGGAATTTTATATTTAAAGTTCTATTTTTGAATCAAAAATTTTTTTGGGGTGGTGGTGAAGGAGATGGGTGTATCTTCTCATGTTTTTGAGGTATGAAAATTTGAATCCCAGTGGTGATTTTTTTTTTTACTATTTTTAAATTTTTTTTAAATTTTTAAATTTTTTTTTACTATTTTTAAATTTTTTTAAAATTTTTTTTACTTCCGGTTCTGTGGGCGTGGCATGGCTTGGTGGGTGTGGCAGGGTAAGGATACTGTAAAATCTCCATTCCCTCCCCACTCCAGGGAAAGGTTACTGCAAAATTTCCATATCCTCCCGATCAGCTGGGACTCGGGAGGCAGAGAATAGATGGGGGCGGGGCCAGTCTGAGGTGGTATTTACCGGTTCTCCGAACTACTCAAAATTTCCGCTACCGGTTCGCCAGAACTGGTCAGAACCTGTTGAAACCCACCTCTGGGTATGACTCTTCGGGACTTCCTGACCAGCTCCTAATCAAGATGTAAGTAGGGTTTAGGTAAAAAGTTAAGGATTTACTTTGTATCCTGTCTTTGTCTGTCATTCTTCCTCCTCTTTGTCTAAAACAGTTTTCTTAAACTACTTTCAACACCCCTTGCCATTTTAAAATAATCAAGGAGGACCTTCAATTTTTCTTTATTGGGTTAGATCAGTGGTTCCCAACGAGGGGCCCACGCCCCAAAGGGGGGCAATTTGATTTTTAATGGGGGCAATTGGAACCTTGTTTAAACCAAGTTAATGGCATTTTAGGCTTCCTCCATGTGAGTAGGAGTTTACTTTTTGAATACTAAGAACAGTGGGGAAATCCAATTTTTTTTTACTATGGATTCTGTTGGCGTGGCTTGGTGGTCGTGGTGTGGCTTGGTGGTCATGGCTTGGTGGGCTTGGCAGGGGAAGGATACTGCAAAATCCCCATTCCCTCCCCACTCTGGGGCCAGCCACAGGTGGTATTTGCTGGTTCTCCGAATTACTCAAAATTTCCACTCCCGGTTCTCCAGAACCTGCCAGAACTTGCTGGATTTCATCCCTGAGTAAGAATTATATGTCATGGGGGGAGGAGGGGCATCAGGATTTTAGAGATGCTTAGGTGGGACATGGCCAAACAAAGGTTGGGAACCACATGATAGCAATCTTCTAATATTTGAAAGGCTGCCACAAAGAAGAGGGGGTCAACCTATTCTCCAAAGCACCTGATGGCATAACAAGGAACAATGGATGGAAACCAATCAAAGGGGGAAGCAACCTAGAACTAAGGACAAATTTCCTGAAAGATAGAACAATTAATC
>WNWU01000031.1:7104771-7123008 GCA_012654045.1 Ptyas mucosa
ATTTTATTTTATTTTATTTTATTTTATTTTATTTTATTTTATTTTATTGGTTTTTAGCTTGTCTGTTGAACGCCAAAGAATTGAGGCCTTTGAACTCTGGTGCTGGAGAAGACTTCTGCGAGTCCCTTGGACTGCAAGGCGATCAAACCGGTCAGTCCTAGAAGAGATCAACCCTGACTGCTCTTTCGAAGGCCAGATCCTGAAGAGGAAACTCAAATGCTTTGGCCACCTAATGAGAAGGAAGGACTCACTGGAGAAGAGCCTAATGCTGGGAACGATGGAGGGCAAAAGAAGAAAGGGATGACAGAGAACGAGGTGGCTGGATGGAGTCACTGAAGCAGTCGGTGTGAGCTTAAATGGACTCCAGGGGATGGTAGAAGACAGGAAGGCCTGGAGGAACGTTGTCTATGGGGCCGCCACTTCACAACTAAAACAACAACAAGAATTTAATTCTTCTAATTTTAATTGTTTTGCAGTACTTTTTTTTTTACTTTTTATCATATTGGTTTGGTACAGCAACTAAACAGGACAGGTACAGACTTCAAATGAATAGTTAGCACTTCAGAAAAAACCATTGCAACCAGCCTGCCTTCCATTGAGGACTTGTATATTGTATGGATCAGAAAGAGTGCTGAGAAAATATATACACACCCACTATACGCAATGGTAGGTGTGACCTAGTCGGCCTCCTGCACTATGGTGGGGGGCGTTTTTGCCCTCCCCGGGCTCTGGAGGCTTTCCTTGAGCCTCCAGGAGGTCGAAAACAGCTTCCCCAGGCTCTAGAGGCCCTCTGGAGGCCAGAATTTCCTGAATGTCTGGTAGGTCCATTTTTCGCCCTCCCTGAGCCTCCATGTGCATTCTGCACTTACCTGCATCCAAAACAGGCCGCGTGGGGACTCCTGGGATGGGCGGGGTGGGGCGGGAGGAGCCAGCCAGGAGTGGGATTTGGGGGGTCTCCGAACTGCACAGAATCTTAGCTAGAGGTTCTCCCAAATCCCTACTTCTTTCTAAGCTTTCTGGTTTTACCAGTGGTCAGAGACATGGCCAGCTGGGATAAATTTTAGGGAGGACAGTGTAGAGAAGCATATCATTTATTTGTTTATTTAATTATTAGCTATATTTCTAGACGGTGGCATACATAGAAAGAAACCCTCCCCCCCTCATGCTGTTCAATATGCATTAAAATCAACCGGAACACAAACAACACAGTTAAAATCAAAATTCACCACACCAGAAAGCATTCATTAATTGCTGCCTATCCTCTAGTGATTATCTTAACAACTAAAACCACTTTGGAGCAGCTTGTTCTAAACTTAAAGGTTAGAAGAGAGCATTAGACAGATCTGCAAGGGGAATAAGGCCATAACTGTTTTCCAACACCCCTCCCCACCCAAAAGGTAAGCCTCAAAATCTTTATTCAGGACATGCAGACCAGAGAGAAGAGATGATCCTGGGGGAACCTGAGCGCCAAGCCATGTGTGACCTTATTGTTTGGACACATCACTTTGAATTGTACTCAGAAGCCTATTAGTAGCCAATGTAGAATTTGCAACACCCATGTGACATGCGTGTAACAGCCATCACCGGCCAAAACACCAGCTGCTTTATTTTATACCAACTGCAGCTTGTGGGTAGCCTTCAAAGGAAGCCCTATTTAATTAATTGATTGATCTATATAGCTGCCCAATCAGATACAATTCAGCGCAGTTGAGTAATAAAGGGGGAAAAAATTACAATTCATGGGTACAATAAGAACAGAATAATAATCATGTTTTGCTGCTGTTAGCATCGCTGTGTAGTCTTTAATAAAGGTTCTTACCTCTGTTTGGTCAGTTTTGTGCTTTGCTGTACATAGAGTAGATTATAGTAGCCTATCTTTGATGGGGCTGCTGATGAGATTGAAATATATATCCTCTGCCCCTTTGAGCTAAGTAATGTCTTCTTCCATTGCCTGGAAGCTCTGGATGAAAAACAAGAGGCTGCAACTGAACCCTGGTAAGACTGAGTGGCTTTGGATTTCATGACCTTCAAAATCTGGAACCTTACCATCTTTGGTGCTGGATGGTGTGACCCCACTCCAGACAGATTCAGTGTACAGTCTGGGAATCCTTCTAGATGACTTCTGCTCAACAAGCAGTGGGCAGTAGTAGCTAGGAGGACCTCTGCACAGCGTCATGTTATGAACCATTGGTGTCCTTTCCTGGACCATGAGGCGTCTCAGTTACTCATGCTCTGGACACCTCCAGAGTGAATTACTGCAAGATGCTGTATGTGGGGTTGATCTAGAAGAGCATTTAGAAGCTTCAAGAGGTGCAGAGAGTGACTATGTGGACAGCTACAGTATGTGCGCCCCAAGGATTGCACATGTTACACTTCTGTTGCACCAGCTGTATCAGGTTATGGTTTGCTTCTGGGTGCAATTCAAGATGCTGTTTTTGACCTTTAAAGCCCTACGTGGCATGGGACCAGGTTACTAGAGAGACCACCTCTTCAGTGGTGGGTTGCTCCTGGTTCGGGCCGGTTCAGGTGAGCTGGTAATGGTGATGATGTGATGTCACCGAACCGGTTCTCTTTGAGTGGGAGCTGGGCCCTCCCGCCCGCTCCTGCGTTAAACTTACCTTTATTTCTCGTTTTTTAGTCCAGCTGATAGGCGCGACAGAGTGGATTGCCGCACTTCAGCTGGGCAGAAACCTAATGCGCTTGCGCAGAGTGCAAGTTTGGCACGCGTGCGAGTGAAGCGAGCATGTGTGTGGTGATTGCACACAAAGTGCGTGTGCGAAGAGAACCGGTGGTAACACCAGTTGGAACCCACCACTTCACCTCTTCTTGATTACATCTGTCCATCCTAACAGAATTAGCAGGAGGGGTATCAGAGGTGGTATTCAGCCGGTTCGCGCCAGTTCGCACGAACTATTGGCGGAAATTTGGCCAAGGTCGCCGAAACTGTAGCAGTGGCTGGCTGGCCACACCCCTAAACTGGTCCCCTGGTCACTGCTCGCTCATCCCGCCCACCATGATCATCGCTACCATGTTCTTTGCGCACAGACACCCCGTTGCCTTGCAAGTCCAATGGGATGTGCATGCGTGAAGAACATGGCGGTGACAGCAGCAGCTTTTTCCGTGACCTCTGGTACTTTTCAGGGACCTGTGGCCAGCCTCCGCAGCCACAAAGCAGCTCTCAAAGAGGGAGGCTTCTTTGCCAGCTGCTTTCCAGCAGCAGCGACTAACTGTGGGCTGCCGAAAATTCCGGTCATCTTACCTTCTGGACTCTGGACCAGCCGCTGTGGAAGGTAAGCAGCCCGAACAAAGAGGCGGTGGTGGGGGAGGAAGCAGGGCTACGGCTGGGGCTGCTAAAGGAGGGGAAATGGGGTGACTGGCGAAGGGAGGTCAGGGGTAGATAGGTGGAAATTCCAAAACTTTTTCTACCTTTTCCTGTGGGCGTGGCTAGGTGGGAGCATCATGTGACTGAGTGAGTGGGTATGGGCATGAGTGATGTCAAGTTGGCCGTGCCCACTCAGTCACATTCCCCCCCCACCTAGCCACACCCACCGAACTGGTGGCGAAAATTTTTGAAACCCACCACTGAGGGGTATGTTGCAGGTGCGGTCTTTTCAGATGGGCATTTTCAGCTATGACTCATTTGGAATCTCATTCCCTCCAAGGTGAGTTTAGCCCCACCTGCTAGCCCTTAAAATGTATTTTTCTGGGTTATTCCACAGAGACTGTCAGGTGCAAAGAATCAGGATTGTTCGTAAAGTTGCAGCATAGAAGATTTATTCAAGGTATACACAAGATATTATCGTTCCGAGCAATGAACTCAATTCAATCAGGACTCAAAAGTTCCTTTCAGGCTTGAAAGACCTTATACTGAGTACATCATATCAGCACTTAGAAAGGTGAAGCTAGCTCTGAATGCTTCAGAGTACTAAAAAGAATAGAAACTTCCCACCCCTCTCAGATATTCTGGGTTATGTTAACCAATCAATTCAGTAGTAGGTTCCCCCTCGGTCTCAGCAGATTTTTGTGGCCATGACCTTGGTTCTTATGCTGTTTCTGGTCAATGTTTTGTCTAGTGCAGGGGTTGGCAACCTTTAACACTCAAAGAGCTACAAAGGTCCTAACCGGAAGCCCTCCAGTCAATTCTGGAGCCACCTGAAAGTCCAGTTCCCTCCACCATAGAGTCTCCTCCTAGCGCAGTGTCCTTTTTTCTCTGCCAACCGGAAGTCCGGTTCCTGCACCATAGAGTGTCCTCCTAGTGCAGCATCCTTTTTCCTCTGCTGACCAGAAGTCCAGTTCCCCCATCAAAGAGTCTCCCCCTGGCATGGTGTCCTTTTTCCTCTACCTGTCCTAACCGAAAGCCCTATCAATTATGGAGCTGACTGGTGACAGGGAGCTGCAGCAGAGGGTTGAAAGAGCCACATGCGGCTCCAGAGCCACAGATTGCCAACCCCTGGTCTAGAGGATTAGGGTACCACATTCTAGTCCATTCTAACTCCCCCCTCCCTCCCACGAGTGGCAATTAAGAAATGAAGTGAAAGTAAACATGGCTTCGGCCAAAGTCATTTCGAAGTTGACACAAGAATCTGGTGAATTAAAGTTCAACACTAAATTGATAAGGGTCAGAGAGGAGTTGGACTTGGATTGAATTCAGAAGGCATTGGATTTGGAGCTCTTGTGGGAGTGCAACGACTCTAAGCTGATGGTGCATTTAACTCCACCTCCTATACAGAACCTTTTTCTGCCATCGGTTTTCTATGTTTGCATTATACTATTGAACAGCATTTAAGTCATAAGAGTGGAAACCAAATAATTCTCCCATGAAGAAGCAGCCAGAACAGAGTGAAAACTTAAAATACTTTTCATTTTCTCTCCCTGCTATACACAAAGCCCCCACGCTCCAGAAGTGAATTTATCTGCATTGTTCCCAAACTTTGCTTTTATTGATGTCAACTTTTCGACCTGTTTAGAGACATTCTTTTCAGAAAGCAGAAGTACACCGAATCACCCTACGAAAAGGGCATTCAGAGATTTTTGTTTCACTAGCTGGAAATGTTTACATTCAGTTATCAATAGGATTTATCCATAATGCCTAATTGTGGATGCCTGAAGTCAGCTTCTCCATTCAAAACATCTTATGTAAAAAAAAGGAAGAAATATTTTCCTTCGAGAAGCAGTTACATCCGATCAAAAACAAAAAAAACCCCCACAAAACCATTTATGAATGCAACTCTCCACCGTTCTCCTGAAGACAAGGAGTGTGCTTTTTGCCTTGCACTTTCTGAGAGAAATTCATAAAGAGCTTTTTATGTCACAAGGGGCTACTGATAATTGCCTTGACATCAAAAGAATGTTAGAAGTTGAAGCATTGTATGTGTATCTAGGAGCATGGCTCAGAGAGCAATTGAGCCTGAACAAGGATTGTTGAAGCAGGTTTCATGACTACAATAGAAAGGAAATATATTTATAGATCCATGGATTTACACCTATTATTATTGTAGGTATTTATGTACATTGCAGAGATTAGCGAAACCGAACACCTAACTAGCTATATCCACCAGGAGGCAGGTGTTGGGTTGGGTTTTTGGGAAGAAATGTGCAAAAGAAAGAAATCTCAGATTAGCAATTGCTTAGATAAAGAGCAGGCAGAGTGATAGACAAGAAGGAGACAGATATCATTTGGTAAAGGCAGAGGTGAAATCCAGCAGGTTCTAGAGAACCGGTAGCGGAAATTTTGAGTAGTTTGGAGAACCGGCAAATACCACTTCTGGCTGGCCCTAGAGTGGGGTGGAAATGGAGATTTTGCAATATCCTTCCCCTGGAGTGGGGTGGGAATGGAGATTTTGCAGTATCCTTCCCCTGCCATGCCCACCAAGCCACTCCACGCCCACCTATCCACGCCCAAAGAACTGGTAGTAAAAAATTTTGGATTTCATCACTGGGTAAAGGTAAAAGGTAAAGGTTCCCCTCGCACCTGTGTGCTAGTCGTTCCTGACTCTAGGGGGTGGTGCTCATCTCCATTTCAAAGCTGAAGAGCTATCGCTGTCCGAAGACGTCTTCGTGGTCATGTGGTCGGCATGACTAAACGCCAAAGGCGCACGGAACGCTGTTACCTTCCCATCAAAGGTGGTCCCTATTTTTTCTACTTGCATTTTTTACGTGCTTTCGAACTGCTAGGTTGGTAGAAGGTGGGACAAGTAACGGGAGCTCACCCCGTTATGTGGCACTAGGGATTTGAACTGCTGAACTGCCAATCTTTCGATCGACAAGCTCAGTATTTTAGCCACTGAGTCACTACGTCCCCTGAGATATCCTTAACACTCCACATATTTCACTGCTCCCTTGTGGTTAATAGGCCATGAGATTTTACAGAATAACAGAATTTGAAGGACTTTGGAGGTTTTCTAGTCCAACCCACTGCTCACACAGGAGACCTTATACCATTTCAGACAAATGGTTGTCCAATCTCTTCTTAAAAACCTCCAATATTGGAGCACTGACAACTTCTGGAGGCAAGTCATTCCACTGATTTATTGTTCTGTCAGGAAATTCCTCCTTACCCGAATCCCACATCCCAATCGACATCTAAAAAGCCACGTACAACAAATACTATAAATACCACACAGAGTACAGCACACACACTGCTAGAGAGAAATTGCCTGAAGATGGACTCCAACAGATTCACTTAGCAGCCATGTTACTAACTGAGCAGCCACAATAATTCACTTAACAACTGTAGCACGGAAGGTCGTAAAATGGGGCAAAGCTCACTTAACAAATATCTCAGTTAGCAAGAAATTTGGGGGGGTCAGTTATGGCTGTAAGTCAAGGACTCTCTGTACTGATGGTCCATTTTAGACACCAATTTTCTTGAAGCTGTTTTCTTGTACTTTTAGGAAAGGTTAAAGGTTTATAGAAACACACATAGTGGACAGTATAAGTTAGCCTCTTCCTTGCTATTACATTACTTTTATGAATCTCTGCCTTCTTTTTTTATGTTTCTACATTGATGGACCCAGGCTGCAGAGTTAAAAAAAAAATTAAAATGTGACCTGCATGAATTTTCCCATTATCCCTATTGTGTACATGCTGTAATTATAAAGAGTATTTTAAAAAAAAAAAAGTCCTAGGCAACTTGCTGATGAGAAATGCTTCAGAAATGCTGACTATAAATTGGAACAGATAAACCCATGGTATTACTACTCTGATGGCTTTAATTGTGTTTTAATTATGCTTTAATATGATGGTTTTCATTAACATTCTAAACTGCCTTGAGTGTTCTAGCTGGAAAACCAGATTAGAAATTTGAAAGACAAGTGAAGTTCTTTAATTGCTGGTATAAACAACTACCATCGCCTTCAGACAGTTCACGTGCTGTAAAAAAAAAACACCGAACACATATGTCTATGCAGAAGGAAATTTCATTGAGATAAACGACTTAGATGATAAATAAATGACTTAGATGAGGGAATAGAAGGGGAACTCATCAAATTTGCAGATGAAATTTGCAGATGGATCTCCACAGACTTGAACACTGGGCCCTATTGAACAAAATGAAGTGTAGAGAAAAGTAAAGTTTTACACTTAGGCAAGAAAAAAACTAAATATACAGGTGCAGAGTAGGTGAAACCTCGCTCAATAGCAGTTAACAGTGAGTGGGATCTTGGACAGTGGTGAAATTCAAATTTTTTTACTATCGGTTCTCCGGGCATGGCTTAGTGGGCGTGGCTTGGTGGGAGTGACAGGGGAAGGATACTACAAAATCTCCATTCCCTCCCCACTCCTGGGGGAAGGATATTGCAAAATCTCCATTCCCACCCCACTCTGGGACCAGCCAGAGGTGGTATTTGCCAGTTGTCCAAACTACTCAAAATTTCCGCTACCGGTTCTCCAGAACCTGTCAGAACCTGCTGGATTTCGCCCCTGCTCCTGGAGTCCTAGTGGACAATCACTTCAATATGAACCAGAAATGTGTGGCAGCAGCCAAAAAAGCCAGTGCAATCTTAGATTGCATTAACAGAGGGATAGACTCAAGATCATGTCAATTACAAGTACCTGGTAATTAGTCTTACTAAGTAAGCCTTAGTAAGACCACATTTAGAATACTGCATCCAATTTGGCTCACCATATTATAAAAAAGTTGTTGAGACTCTGGAAAGAGCGTAGAAAAGAGCAACTAGGATTATTAGAGGGCTTGAGGCTAAAAGATATGAAGAGCAGTTGCAAGAATTGGGCATATCTAGTCTATTGCAAAGAAGGATTAGAGGAGACATGATACCAGTGAGGGGCTGCCACAAAGAAGAGGGAGGTTAGCACCAGAAGGCAAGACAAGAAACAATGGATGGAAACTAATTAAAGAGAGAAGCAATCTAGAACTTAGGAGAAATGTCCTAACAGTGAGAAACAATTAACCAGTGAAATAGCTTGCCTTCAGAAGTTGTGGGCGCTCCATCAAGGAAGCTTTTAAGAAGAGATTGGATAGCCACTTGAATGGTAGTGGCTGGAATGGTATAGGGTCTCCTGCTTGAGCAGGGGGTTGGACTAGAAGACCCCCAAGATCCCTTCCAACTCTGTTATTCTGTTCTGTTCTGTTCTACGATTTAGGGAGAGTTGTATTCCCAAATAGTTAGAGGGTATAAAATTGCTTTCATAGTCAAAGCAAGCGTTAAAGCAAGACATTGGTAAATCCAATCACTTTTGACTAAGCACAAACACAGCTATAAAGTTTGTTTATTTTTTGCACCAAGTTGCACCAAGCTTGAGGGTCTTTAAAAATGAAAATTATGCAATTTCCCCCCCTTCCATTTATGCCAGCCAAATTCAATTACAAATTATTTCCAATGTGGAGATCCCATATTTCCAATATGGAAAATGCTACTCAGAAGTTAATACGACAACAGATACTCTTGGCATTAAGAGATGGCAACCTTCATACAATCCATACAAACTTTCATACCTTCATATAAAACAGAGGTGTCAAACTCTATTTCATTGAGGGCCACATCAGGGTTGTCCTTATCTCATCTCCTCCTTCTCCTTCTCCTTCTCCTTCTCCTTCTCCTTCTCCTTCTCCTTCTCCTTCTCCTTCTCCTTCTCCTTCTCCTTCTCCTTCTCCTTCTCCTCCTTCTCCTTCTCCTTCTCCTTCTCCTCCTCCTCCTCCTCCTCCTCCTCCTCCTCCTCCTCCTCCTCCTCCTTCCCTTGTCTTCTCCTCCCACCCCTCCCCTTGCCTCCCCTCCTCTCTCCCTCCCTTCCTTTCCTTTGATGGAACTCTTATTTTTTTCCCTTTCCCCTTTATTTTTTTTCCTAATCTAATAAATCTTTTTATTACAATCGTATTACTTCTCATTTTGCAAGATGAACAATACAAACTCCTGCAGAAAATTTGCCATCCAATTTTGGGAGTTGAATTATAGGGGTCAGTGGGGAGGGGGGGATGACACATAAAAGAGAGGTGAATATGTAGCGTATAGAGAGTTGCCTCCTCACTCCACCCTCCAAAATATGAACCTTAACTTGCCCTAATAAAAATACTATCTTAAAATGGATTTTGGATTTTTTTTTCTCCCTGAAAATCATCAGAGATGCTTTTGCTTTTCGTGTGTGTTTTAGCATAAACCCTGGAATACACAAAGGCAAGAATTCCCAACATCCCTTTCTTGCGCAGCCCATTACTCTAACTATGGAAACTTTTCTGGACCGCAACATAAAGAAATGTTTTGAAGCACACTCTCTTGGGGGAACCAGATGAAAGCTATTGATCTGCTTTGGGATTCCAGGATTCTTAAATGCTGAATGTGCAAAGAACAGTTTGACATTGACTTCAAGTACAAAATACCACCATTTAAATTTAGATAATGGAGCAATATTTCACAAGGATATTGGTGAAGCAAATTGCATTGTGGATAATACTAGAATATTGAATATGATTTTTGATGCCTTTGAGTCAGTGCTAAGTCTGGTAACTGCTTGCTTGGATAGGTTCCTGCAGATTTCTTGTCTGAAATGGTATAGGGCAGTGATGGCTAACCTTTTCCAGATCGAGTGCCCAAAACGCACACACGAACCCCCAAAATGCAATTCATGCACAGCCCCTGCATATGCGCCCTGCCCCTGTGCACGTGCCCCTTGCACATGCCTACCCTCACGCATGCACAGCAGAGACCTGGCTGGCAGGAGGCACACGCACATGCGTGGCAGAGCTGAACTGGGGCGACAGCTCATGTGCCCACAGAGAAGGCGCTGTGTGCCACCTGTGGCACATGTGTCTTTGGTTCACCATCATGGGTATAGGGTCTCCTGCTTGAGCAGAGGGCTGGACTAGAAGATCTCCAAGGTCCCTTCCAGCTGCTATGCTATGCTATACTATGCTATGCAGGGGTGAAATCTAAAATTTGTTATTACCAGTTCTGTGGGCGTGGCTTGGTGGGGGGGTTAATGTGACTGGGTGGGCGTGGTCAAACCATGTAAAAAAATGCTCTCCAAGGTCCCTTCCAGCTGCTATGCTGTGCTATACTATGCTATGCAGGGGTGAAATCTAAAATTTGTTATTACTGGTTCTGTGGGCGTGGCTTGGTGGGGGGGTTAATGTGACTGGGTGGGCGTGTAAAACCATGTAAAAAAATGCTTTCAAAAGGCTCTGATGATCCCAACGGAGTTGCCTGATTGGCAGGCAACTTAGCTGAGATCGTCAGAGCTGGGATCGTCAGAGCCATGTAAAAGAAAAAAAAGGCTCTGATGATCATGTGGCTCAGCTGGGCATGGGGGGGGGGCGGGGCAGGGATTTTTGCTACCGGTTCTCCAAACTGCCCACTGCCATCGCTACCTACTCACCCGAGCCAGTCCGAACCAGGAGCATTTCACCCCTGATGCTATGCTATACTATGTTATGCTGTGCTGTGCTGTGCTGTGCTGTTCTCTGTTCCGTTCCGTTCCGTTCCATTCTACTCTACTCCATTCTATTCCAATTTCAGTGAGAGTCTCTTAAACTACAAAATGGGCAGCAAATAAATTTGAATGAATGAATAAACAAAGAAAGAAAGAAACAAGTAAGTAAGTAAGTAAGTAAGTAAGTAAGAAGTGATTTGTCATTGCCTGCTTTTAGGGCAGAGACAGTGGTGTGTTGTCCCCGGTTTGGACCGGTTCGCAAGAACCGTAGTAAAACTTGCGGGAAGCCCCATCTACCGTCCCGGTTGTCGTCATCAGCGATCTGCGCAGGCGATTCCGTTGCAAGCCAGTGGTAAAGGTAAGTAGAACCCACACTTGGGCGTAGAGTATGGGACTGACAAGGCCACCCAGTTGGCTTCATGCCTAAGGCAGAACTAGAATTCATGGACTTCCTGTTTCTAGCTTCATGCCTTAACCTGCTATGCCAAACTGGCCCCTGTTGAATAGGATGCAGAAGAAATGTTGTAGTACTTCTAGAGTCTTCTACACTGAACACAATTGTTGAAGTCTCCAGTGCTTTTATTAACAGTTTTACACAGTCTGGCCAGGCACACCAAAGACCCATTTGACAATATTTCCTTGGGCAAAACCACAAGCACATCATCAAGCAAGCAAGCTTACATAGATTATTCCAATTCAAGGAAATGCAGAAAAAAAAAAAAGAAATTGCATTGGCTTTCATGGGCGTTTAGTTATTTTTATTCTTCCCTGCATTATTAAAAAAAAAAACCCAGAAAGTCTCTTATTTGTAGCTAAGGCAGTTAGCATTTAGCTTTTGATAAATTATTCCGCTTGCAGTTGCTGTGACTACTGCTTGGCTCCAAAGTTAGCAACCTTCAATGCAGGGGTGGGGCTGCTGGGGATTTGCAGGGGTTCGGGAGAACCTTTAGGTAAGATCCTGTGCAGTTTGGAGAACCCCCAAATCCTACTCCTGGCTGGCCCCTCCCACTCCGGTCCTCCCAGGAGTCCCCACGTGGCCCATTTTGGATGCAGGTAAGTGCAGGGCATGCGTGGAGGCTGAGGGAGGGCAAAAAATGGGCCTGTAGTACAGTGGTTTAAAGCACCCTGTTATTAACATCTATTAACATCTGCTGCTTGCAATTACTGCAAGTTCGAATCCCACCAGGCTCAAGGTTGACTCAGCCTTCCATCCTTTCTAAGGTGGGTAAAATGAGGACCCAGATTGTGGGGGCAATAAGCTGGCTTTGTATAAAATATACAAAAGTATGAAGGCTATTGCTTAACGCACTGTAAGCCGCCCTGAGTCTCCGGAGAAGGGCGGCATATAAATCAAATAAAAATAAAATAACAATAAAAAATAAAATAAAATAAATACCGGAAGTTCTGGAAGGCTAGAAACGGGCCTGTTTCCAGCCTCCAGATGGCCTCCGGAGCCTGGGGAGGCTGTTTTCGCCATCCTGGAGGCTCGAGGAAAGCCTCCAGAGCTCGGGGAGGGCAAAAACGCCCCCCCCCACTGTGGTTGCAGGAGGCCGACTAGGCCACACCCGCCATGGCCACACCCACCATGGCCACACCCACCATGGCTTCACCCACCCAGGAACCGGGCAGAGAACCCCTTGCTAAAATTTTTGAAGCCCACCCCTGCTTCAGTGGTACCCTAATTTTCTGCAAGAGACTAAGTGACTTCCTTACTTAGACAGAAAATGAGGTTACGATCACTAAGTAGAATTCAATCCCCCAGTGCAATCCCTCTTCCCCACAAGCTGCCTCAGAGAGGTATAAGCCTGGGAGTTGGATCTCTATGAATACAATTGGTATTTGAAGATATCAGATGTCTTCCTATCAAGATCCGGTGCTGACATTTTTATAGCTGAAATCAAGAAAAACGGTCATTTTTGCTGGTTGAAGTTATAGCTATGGAATTTTTGAACTACGGTGGTACCCATCAGCCACATCCTGCCTCTAACAACCCTCTGAAGTTCCCAGAAAGGCTCACCTAGTTTAGGTCTGGATCAGGGGTGAAATGCTCCCGCTTTGGACCGGATCGCCTGATCTGGTAGCAATGGAGGCTGGTGGTTCGGAGAACCGGTAGCAAAAATCTCCCCTATATCCAGCTGAGCCGCAGAATTATCAGAGGCTTTTTTTTTTTTACTTTTAAAAGCACTTTTTCTACAACCTCTTTGGCTGAAAAAATGCTTTTAAAAATAAAAAAAAAATAAGCCTCAGATGATCATGCGGCTCAGCTGGGATCCTCAAAGGCTTTTAAAAGCATTTTTTCTACAACCTCTGCTTTAAAAACCTCTGATGAGCGCAGCTGAGTTGCCTGATAGGCAGAGGCTTTTTTTCTTTTAAATGCCTCTGACGATCCAAGCTGAGTTGCCTGATCGTCAGAGGCATTTAAAAGAAATAAAGCCTCTGCCGATCAGGCAACTCAGCTGGGATCGTCAGAGCCTTTTGAAAGCATTTTTTTACAACCTCTTTGCTGAAGAGGTTGTAGAAAAAATGGTTTTAAAAGTAAAAAATAAAAAATAGGCCACGCCCACCCAGTCACATTACTCCCCCCAAGCCACGCCCACAGAACCAGTAGTAACAAATTTTAGATTTCACCACTGGTCTGGATTCGAAAAACCCAAATCCAGTGAGGGGGCCTACCTGAATACTCTTGGAGTAGACAACAACAAAATATTCAGGAGTCCGTTAAATTTCCTGACAAAGTCTGAATGGGAAGTTATGGCTCTGCTCATCCGGCAGTGTCATAATGGTACTGGTCATCAGGACTTTGAAGGAGATATCATTGGTAGTTTATGTCTGGATCGTAAAAACCCAGTTCTAGTTCCATCTTCAGATTGGAATCTGAAGACCCAGTGTGCTACACACAAACACACACACACACACACACACACGTCGTACACAAGGGTGGGACTCAGAAATTTTAGCAACTGGTTCTCTGCCCGGTTGCTGGGTAGGCCATGGTGGATGTGGCCTACTCGGCTTCCTGCACCATGGTGGGGAGGGACGTTTTTGTCCTCCCCACCCATCAAATAAACTCGAAACTCGAACTCCCCAGACTCCAGAGACTTTCCTTGAGCCTCCGGGAGGGCAAAAATGGCCTTCCCCGGACTCCGGAGACCCTCCGGAGGTCGGAAACAAGCCCATTTCTGGACTTCCGGAACTTATGGTAGGCCTGTTTTTTGCCCTCTCAGAGCCTCCTCACGGCCCCTGCACTTACCTGGCATCCAAAATGGGCTGTGTGGAGACTCCTGGGAGGGGTGGGGTGGGGTAGATGGGGTCAGCCAGTCCTCGCAACAACTGGTTTGGTGAACCAGATTAAAATTAACATCTGGTTCGCCGAAACCAGTCCGAACTGGCTGAATCCCACCCCTGGATGTACATATATGTTGGCTGTTACTTCTGAATAGGTTACAATGCACTCAATTTTCTGCTTTGCTGTCAACTTGCTGTGTTTTCAGGGATCATAAAAGTCCCTTATTCATTTCTGAATTATTCCAAAGAACGAAAACAAATTTCATATAACCTAGAACATTAGGGGCATGAAAAACTTTCCAATATTAATGCAATTGAGGCGAATATCTCTAGCTCGGCTGTAGGATGAACGGTGAAGACCTTTTCACAAGACCCATCACAAGATTCACTTATGACTCACACCTGACCCATCACAAGGTCCATCACAAGACCCTCCCTCGATACCCCCACACCTGGAGCCCTTATAAACAGAAGAACGCTGACACCCCCTAAACTCCGCTAAAGATGTTACCTAGCATGGTAACGAAACGTTCAGAAACCAACCCACAAGCTCAGAGAACGAACCTTAATTAATGCAATTTGTGTCTATGTGGTTGACATTAATACAATTGAGCGAGTCCAGAGGTATTTCACGAGAAGAGTCCTCCACTCCTCTGCTCACAAAAGAATTCCTTATGCCATCAGGCTTGAAATTTTGGGATTAGACAATTTAGAATTATGCCGCCTTTGGTCTGACCTAAGCGTAGTACACAAAATTATCTGCTACAATGTCTTACCTGTCAATGAATACTTCAGCTTCAACTGCAATAATACATGAGCACACAATAGATACAAACTTAAGGTAAACCGCTCCAAACTTGATTGCAGAAAATACGACTTCAGCAACAGAGTGGTCAATGCCTGGAATGCACTACCTGACTCTGTTGTTGCATCCCCAAGCCCCCTGTTGTGGCTCCAACCCCCGATCCCATTGCATCGGAGGAAGAAGGCTCCGAACAGGAGGGAGAGGAGCCAGCCAGGCCTCCCTCCCCCGGCCCCTCCTCCCTGGTAATTCATCAGCTGCCGGCCGAAGGAGAGGAGATGAGTCAGGAGCCAGGTGTCTCCGATCAGTCGGAGGATAATGAGAAAGGCCAGAGGTGGCTGGACCCACGTCAGCGCCGGCGTGATAAGAGAGCCCAACAAATGAGGAAGCGTGCCAGGGATTAGCTGAGTCACAGGACCACACCCCACAGGTTTTATAAAGGAGTGGAGTAGCAGTTGGAATTCTGTGACGGACCAAGTTTTACCCTGGCTAGTCCTTGGAGCTAAGCATCAGCCGGCTGGAAAGATTTGGAGTTTTGAATTATATTTCCCTCAATTGGTGTGTACGTATTTTGTTATCTGGTGGAGGTATTTCCCCCCCCCCCTTGTTTAGTAAAGACCTTGGCAGCCGGTTTACAAAGGGCTGCCAAGCCGTGATAACGAACCTTCCGTGTGTGTGCTACTCCTTTAACCCTCGTCTGTCTGTGTGGGTTGTGTGTGTGGAGGACGGGGACAGAACACCCCCAAAGCTTTAACCTTAGACTGTCTACTGTTGACCTCACCCCATTCCTAAGAGGTTTATAAGGGGGCGTGCATAAGCGCACCAACGTGCCTTCCGTCCCTGTCCTACTGTCCTCATTTACTGGTATCCTTATCCTGTATTCATAATCATATTTATATTTATATCTGTTATCTTATACGTGTTTGACAAATAAATAAATAAATAATAAAAATATCTAGCTCGTGCACCATATTTTATAACTTTAAAGGAAGCCATTGTTTGACCAGATGTGGAGACAGGAGAGAAATCTAAAGATTTCTCTGATGGATTCAAACCAGACACAACACAATGCTAAAACAAAAAAGCATTCCTAGACATTCATGCTAACACTAGCTCAGGGATCAGCAAACTGTGGCTCTGGAGCCGCATGTGGCTCTTTCACTCCTCTTCTGTGGCTCCCTGTCACTTAAAATATGCATCACAACTGCCAATGTGCAACACCCGCCCGGCACATGATTTATTGAGCTTTTCAACCTCAGTAGGCCAACCATGGATCAATCATAGAAAAGAAAAGTTTCGGAAGAAAACAGAAGGTTTAATTCAACTACATATGCTAGTTTTGTGGCCGCTCAAGAAATAGTCAGGTACAGGAGGGGTTTTGTG
Source organism: Ptyas mucosa (assembly GCA_012654045.1). NCBI lineage: Eukaryota > Metazoa > Chordata > Lepidosauria > Squamata > Colubridae > Ptyas > Ptyas mucosa. The sequence goes on from WNWU01000031.1 coordinate 7,121,123, forward strand.
GCTCTTGGTGTTTTCTTTTCTGTGGGAAACGGGTCCAAATGGCTCCTTGAGTATTTAAGGTTGCAGACCCCTGCACGAGCTGCTGATCCAAAAATTTCATTTAAGTTTGATTGGATCATACCCACTAAATTCCCCCCTCCCCCAATGCTAATACTAAAATAAGTCAGCTTGTTTCTTCAGTGGACAAATAGTCCCAGGATATGTAGTATGTGGATAATGGAAAGAGTAGCAAACTCAATTTGACAAAATATGAAATGCATTGCAAGTCCATGATAGATGTACGGGGAAAGTTCTGCCAAGAGTTGAGGAACACGATCTGGTTGAGAAACGCATGATAGCAGAATCTCACAGAGATTTAGTGCAGATTTAATGAGAGCTAATGAGAGACTTTAGATATAATTATCCATCGGCGATTAATCATGAAGGTTTTCAACCTTGAATTTGTAATAAAGTCAGTGACCATGTTCAGTGGGTTTAGATTTCTGAATCAGATAAGCACTTAAATGTTTGGGAAGATGATTCCTAAAAATGCTTAGCTGAGTTTTTTTAAAAAAAAGAACCCAGAGAACTGGCCTTTCATCAATTATGTTGGGAAGTTATAATTACCCAATGGTAAATATGAAATTGACCCAACTGCAGGGTGCATCTACATTATAGTTCTCGTGTTGTTTACTCGTTTATTTTTCTATAATGCAAGTTCTGGAAACACACTTGGAATGCTAACTTCTCCATGGCATTGGTGCCAGGTAAAACTATGCAAAGAAAACTATACAACCCAGGGAGATAGGAATCATTCTGCAACTCTCTCGCAAGCTCATTGACACTGTCATTATGAAATTATTCACAGCTAAGCTGTTTTCAATCTATTTTTGTACCTGTACGTGTTGGAAGAATTCAATAGGATGACTCCAACCCTGTCTTAATTAGAGAAGAATCAGACCTTATCTAGATCAAATCATGACCCACAGAAGAACAGTAGGTTATTACTTCTCCTTCTCGAATACAGCTCGTCTGCCTGGAATCCACACTGTATATCGGACATTAATACGATCGAGCCGGTCCAGAGGTATTTCATGAGAAGAGTACTCCACTTCTCTACTCACAATAGAGGAGCCTGAGTGGTGTAGCAGGCTAATGCCTCCTGCTAAGGCAGCATTTAACATCCAGCTGCCTGCAATTACTGCGAGTTCTAATCTCACCAGGCTCAAGGTTGACTCAGCCTTCCATCCTTTCTAAGGTGGGTAAAATGAGGACCCAGTTTGTGGAGGCAATAAGCTGACTTTGTATAAAATATACAAAACTATGAAGGCTATTGCTTAACACATTGTAAGCCACCCTGAGTCTCCGGAGAAGGGTGGCATATAAATAATTTTTTTTTAAAAAAATAGAATCCCTTATGCCACCAGACTCGAAATTTTGGGCTTAGACAACCACCTGCGGTCCAGCCTAAGCATAGTACACAAAATTGTCTGCTACAATGTCTTACCTGTCAACAACAGCTTCAGCTTCAACTGCAATAATACACCGGCAAACAATCGATACAAACTCAAGGTAAACTGCTCCAAACTCGATTGCAGAAAATACAACTTCAGCAACAGGTTGGTCAACGCCTGGAATGCTATACCCGACTCCATTGTTACATCCTCAAACCCTCACAGCTTCAACCTCAAACTGTCTACTGTGGACCTCACCCCATTCCTAAGAGGTCTGTAAAGGGGGCATGCATAAGGGCACCAGAGTGCCTACCGTCCTTGTCCTACTGTCCCCATTTATTTGTATTCATTTCCTTCGTTCATGTTCATGTTCATATTTATACCTGCTATCTTGTACATGTTTGACAAACTAAACTAAACTAAACTAAACTAAACTAAACTAAACTAAACTAA
>WNWU01000031.1:7129314-7148518 GCA_012654045.1 Ptyas mucosa
GATAGATAGATAGATAGATAGATAGATAGATAGATAGATAGATAGATCAGGGGTGAAATCCAGCAGGTTTTGACAGGTTCTGGAGAACCGGTAGCAGAAATTTTGAGTAGTTCGGAGAACCGGCAAATAGCACATCTGGCTGGCCCCAGAGTGGGGTGGGAATGGAGATTTTGCAGTATCCTTCTCCTGCCATGTCCACCAAGCCACGCCCACCAAGCCACACCACGCCCACCAAGTCACGCCCACAGAACTGGTAGTAAAAAAGTTTGGATTTCACCACTGGGATAGAGATATAGAGTTACAGAAATATAGATACACACACACACACACACACACACACACTCCCTTGCACACATACACACATGGCATATACATATATACATAAAAGGCTAAGCCTGATCTGTTTAGAAGAAATGATCTTGGCTTATTCTAGGCTTAAAAGTCTTAGAGTAAACCCACTGTAATCAGTGGAGTTTTAATTACGTAAGACTAATTTTTCTTAACTGATCTGTTCAGAATAAGCAAAGATCTCTTCTTTGGGGATTGTCCTTTCTGATTAACCACAGAAGTGTTCCCAATGGTTCTGGAAAGTCCTATCATGCCTTTTCAGGCAAATGATGATAGAGAGACAGACAGATAGAGTAAATTCTTGGCTGCCTTTAACTAGTTTTGCCAGTTAACTATGTTGGTGTTTCCTGATGTTTAGGAATAAACAATAACTATCTCTATTTTTGCTTTCAGAAGTGAGTGGGGGTTGGTGCTTGCTCTGATTTGATCTGAATGTAAGAATTGACTGGGAATGTGCTGGTTACAAACTGGAAATTAGCCACAGGAATTTTCCAATAGCTATAACTAGATTAGACATTGTTTTTATTTATATACCATGTATTTGTTTATTCATTCATATATATACAAACACAGAGAGAGAGAGATACACAGAGACACACCCCATTTATATGTCTGCCCATTTCATCGCTGTGACTCTAAACAGGAAAATATGCAATCCTATGTCTTTACCCCTGATTTTAAGAATCTTAAAAGAAGCTGAGGATTCTGCATATTTAGATAGAATCTGCTAGAACTTACTCAACCCTTTTTCTGCTGCTTTTAAATTTTGCCTTTGATTTTTCCATTCGTTTAAGGTGGAGTGACTGTACCATAATAAAAACCTTGGCAATGCCAGGCCAAAAATAGTTTGCTTTTGTTGCTTCCTGGATTTTGTGTTTTAAACTCCCCAACCAAACCTGTAACACTGGAATTACATTGTGATCTCCCAAGTCCTAGAGAGTTCCAGACTTGCAACATTTTTTTTTTTGGAAAGCAGCCAAAGTTGTTTGATCTTTAGGGCTATATATCTGAGGGGTGTAGGAAGTTAGCACCCATCCCTTTCCTAGAGGAATGAAATATTTTCGGAAATATTAAAAGGCAGAATATTATGTTTCCCTGGATGAGAAATGGAGAAGCATGTTTTAAAGACGGAGCAGCTCCCATCTTCCTGCCCCCATCCTTTGTCAATGGGCCAGAGGCAGAAACTCAATCTTTGTCAATGGACCATCTTCCGCAACACAATAGGACCCATCTAGCAACAGAAACTCATCACATGGCACCTGGGAAGATTACATCAGCCAGCAAGGCTAGCTAAGACCCTGGGAGTCTGACAACCAATCAGGATACTCTTTCTGGGCCCCAGGAAGTTCAAAGCCAGAGAGGGCATAAAACCCAGGGACTCACTGCATCTCAGTCCTTTTCTGTTCAAGAACTCAAACCATGTGATCCTGTCCACCATTAAACCATCTTTCCAAGCAGTCTCCACGTCTCCAGTGTCTTTTTCCCCACTTGGAGCTGAACCCAGAAGGATATTTCTTCCTAGAGGGGTGTCCAACTTTTGGGCAATTTTAAGATCTGTGGACTTCAATTCCCAGAATTCCCCAATCAGCTGAGTTGAATTCAACAGCCCCTCCCCTTATTTTAACTATACATTCAACAATGAATGATAAAGAACTTCAATCCTTCAAGAGCCCTGGTGGCGCAGCAGACTAAAGCACTGTTATTAGCATCAGCTGCCTGCAATTACTGCAAGTTTTGGGGTGAGATATCATCAGTACGCTGACGACACCCAGCTGTACATCTCCACCCCAGACCACCCCAACGATGCCCTTGAAGTGATGTCCCAGTGCCTGGAAGCTGTACGGATCTGGATGGGGAGGAACAAGCTCAAGCTCAACCCCTCCAAGACTGAGTGGCTGTGGTTCCCGGTTTCCCGATATAGCCAGCTGACGCCATCGCTGACTATCGGGGGCGAGTCTTTGGCCCCCGTGGAGAGGGCGCGCAATCTGGGAGTCCTCCTGGATACGCAGCTGTCCTTAGAGGAACATCTGACAGCTGTGGCCAGGGGGACCTTTTATCAGGTACGCCTGATTCGCCAGTTGCGCCCCTTTCTTGATCGGGATTCCGTGTGCACGGTCACTCACGCCCTCGTCACCTCTCGCCTGGACTACTGTAATGCTCTCTACATGGGGCTCCCCCTGAAGAGCACCCGGAGGCTCCAACTGGTCCAGAATGCGGCCGCGCGGGTAATTACGGGGGCTACATGGCGCTCCCACATAACACCGCTCCTGCGCGAGCTGCACTGGCTCCCAGTGGTCTTCCGGGTGCGCTTCAAGGTGTTGGTTACCACCTTTAAAGCGCTCCATGGCATAGGGCCCAGTTATCTACGAGACCGCCTTCTGCCACTGACAACCTCCCATCGACCCGTGCGCTCCTACAGAGAGGGTCTCCTCGGGGTGCCATCAGCCAAGCAATGTAGGCTGGTGACCCCCAGGGGGAGGGCCTTCTCTGTGGGAGCTCCTACCCTCTGGAATCAGCTTCCCCCTGAGTTAAGAAAAATCCATGACCTCTGTGCCTTCCGCCGGGCCCTTAAAACATTTTTCTTCCAACAAGCCGGGCTGGCCTAAGCGAAGCCTTTTAAATGATTTTAAAGTGGGGTGTTTTTAAATTTCTGGGCCAAATTTAGATATTCTTTTTAATTGGTTTTTAATTGTTTATATTATGTGTTTCTTACTTGGCTGTACACCGCCCTGAGTCCCCAGGGAGAAGGGCGGTATAGAAATCTAAAAATAAATAAATAAATAAATAAAAAGTTCAAATCTCACCAGGTTGACTCAGCCTTCGATCCTTTCAAAGGTAGGTAAAATGAGGACCCAGATTGTGTGGCAATAAACTGACTTTGTATGAATATATACAAAAAGTATGAAGGCTATTGTTTAATGCATTGTAAGCCACCCTGAGTCTTCGGAGAAGGGCGGCATATAATTTTTTTTTTTTAAAAAAAAATCCTAATCCATTGTATCACATTGCAGAGAAGAGCAACCAAAATGATTAGGGGGCTGGAGACTAAAACATATGAAGAACAATTTCAGGAACTGAGTATGTCTAGTCTAGTGAAAAGAAGGATTGGGGTGACATGATAGCAATGTTCCAATATTTGAGGGCTGCAACCAAGAAGAGGGGGTCAATTCATTTTCCAAAGCACCTGAGAAGCAATTGAGGAGAGAAGCAACCTAGAACTAAGGAGAAATTTCCTGACAGTGGGAACAATTAACCAGTGGAATGGATTGCCTTCAGAAGTTGTGGCTGCCTCCATCAACTGGAGGTTTTTAAGAAGAGATTGGATAACCATTTGTTCAGAATAGTATAGGATGTCCTGCTTTTGCAAGTTGGACTAGAAGACCTCCAAGATTCCTTCCAGCTCTGTTATTCTATTTCAGTAAGAATAAGATTTCATGAAAATTTCTACTTTACATCAATGGTGAAATCCATTTTTTTTTAACTACTGGTTCTGTGGGCGTGGCGTGGTGTGTCTTGGTGGGCATGGCTTGGTGGGCATGGCAGGGGAAGGATATTGCAAAATCTCCATTCCCACCCCGCTTCAGGGGAAGGATATTGCAAAATCTCCATTCCCACTCCACTCTGGGGCCAGCCAGAGGTAGTATTTGCCGGTTCTCTGAACTACTCAAAATTTCCGCTGTTGGTTCTCCAGAACCTGTCAGAACTTGCTGGATTTCACCCCTGCTTTACATGATAAAATAAGCAAGTTTAAAGATATGGTCAGGATTTGTCAGGTTTCAAATAGGCTTCTTGAAAACAGTGGGATAAATTAGTCTTGGGAATTAAAACCTCATTGATTACAGTGGGTTTACTCTAAAACACGACCAGATCGGTCTCCAATCCAGTTTACATGTAAAATACATATATTTTCCAAAAGACGGTTGTTCCAAAATATACGTGTCGAATAAGTAGTTCAAGTAGGTTTTAAGCCAAGGCTGCATCAGAACAGTCAGAAAATATATAAGTGGTTGAATAATTAAGTGGCTGCCAATGATTTAAACCAGAAATGACAGATCAGGTCATTTCATATCAGAATTCATTAAAACCAAATTTTCTCAAGATCAAGCCCCTCAGTATAGGAATCTACATAGGTAGATATAATTACCTTTTAAATTCTTAAGCAGGGTAGAGATCTTGATGGAATAATGCTCTTGCTTGTTTTAAAAAAAAAATTGACATTCTATACAGCCATGATGGCGAACCTATGGCACGCGTGCCACAGGCGGCACAAGGAGCCATATTTGTAGGCACACGAGTGTTGCCCTAGCTGAGCTCCAGCATGCATGTGAGAGCCAGTCAGCTGATTTTTGGGCCTTCTGGACCCACTGGAAGTTGGGAAACGGGCCTTTTCCGGCCTCTGAAGGGCCTCGGGGGTGGGGGTGGGGTGGAGAGGGCCGTTTTCGCCCTCCCCAGGCTCCAAGAAAGCCTCTGGAGCCTGGGGAGGGCAAAAAATGGGCTTATCGGTAACCTTTTTGCCGTCGCGTGCCAAAAGCGAGGGGAGTGCAGGGGGGCATTAAATTATGGGTGTGGGCCCACGCATGCACGACCTTCCCCGCTCCCCCCGCTTTTGGCATGTGACAGCAAAAAGGTTAGCCAACACTGCTATAGAGTTTTTTAAATATTCGTTTCCAGACTGAACTTTCTCCGCATAGTTGTATTGACATTGTTTTTAATCCTGCCTATGAGGGGGAAAAAAAACCAGGGAAAAGGGGTCTATTATGAGATTTGTATTCAGGTCTGAGGCTTTGTGAATGCTTGGATAGACGTTTAGAGTGAAAAAATATGAGGGAGAGAGACTGAGGCCCTCAATTCCATGCTGAAGAAGATGAAAACCGGAAGCTTCTGTGTTGATTCTGTCAATGAACACAAGATACATTAGATTTACTCAAAAAGGCCAGCCGTAGCATGTTCTCCAAGGAGAATGTGTGTTTTACTATATCTCAACAGAATAAAAGATGGGTTCATTGTGTATTTTCCTTTTTTCAAGTTTCAGTATCCCAAATCTCTCTGGGATAATGAATTCCTTCGTGATAGCCAGCTGAACAGCTAACGCTACTATGAATTATGAGAGATGTTCTGTTTTCTACAGCTGTCCATAACCTTAGGCCTCCTATCTATCTTAAAGACACATGTATCCCAATGTCCTGTAATGTCTAAACTGTTCAGCCCTTATAAAACATTGCCCTTTTCTTCCTTGGTGTCATCTCTGCTTGGACCTTATTGGCCAGAAGAATATATATATATACCAGGGTTAGCCTGGACTGACACCATAAAACTTAATGTGCCTGAAATATCCATCTCTTCTGACCAACTTGATCCAAAGAGAAATATCGGGGGAGAAATATATTTTCTTTTTTAAAAGATCCTTAAAAGGGACACGGTGGCTCAGTGGCTAAGACGCGGACCTTGTCGATCGAAAGGTCGGCAGTTCAGCGGTTCAAATCCCTTTTGCCGTGTAACGGGGTGAGCTCTCGTTACTTGCCCCAGCTTCTGCCAACCTAGCAGTTCGAAAGCAGGTAAAAAATGCAAATAGAAAAAATAGGGACCACCTTTGGTGGGAAGGTAACAGCGTTCCGTGCGCCTTTGGTGTTGAGTCATGCTGGCCACATGACCACGGAGATGTCTTCGAACAGCCGTGGCTCTTCGGCTTTGAAATGGAGATGAGCACTGCCCCCTAGAGTTGGGAACGACTAGCACATATGTGCAAGGGGAACCTTTATCTGTTTTACCTTTTACCTTATGATCACTGACTGCAACCATTTCCAAAATTGTTCAAGTCAGAAGTAGCCGAGGAATTAAGAATTTCATCCAATCTCTTTTGGCCAGGTCTCTCAATTCTCCAAGGATAAGTTCGCCACGGTCTTTGTTTGCATTTCATTAATCTTCAAGGCTCTCTGTAATTTCTTATCTCTATATTTTCCATACTCAGTTCCTAGCACATGCACATTTTCCAAGCAAGTTTTAAATACTAAACTGCAAAACTATTACATTTGTTACAGGAAATTCAGAGGAGTTTCAGCAGGCCTATGCAGTGGTGGGATTTAAATAATTTAACTACCGGTTCTCTACCCTAATGACTGGCTGGGTGGGTGTGACCATGTACTCAGCCTCCTGCACCCCCTTGGGAGCAAAAATGGGTCACTGGGGGGGGGAGATGCACCGCCCCCATGTCCTGTTTTGGGCCTAGGAGGCCTCCCTGCAGCAAAAACGGGCCATGGTGGCGATGCGCCATACCCCCACACCCCATTTTGGGCCTAGTAGGCCCCCCTGCACTTACCTGGGAGCCAAAATGGGGTGTGTGGGGACTCCTAGAAGGGGAAGGGTGGGTGCAGCCAGCAATTTAACTACCGGTTCGCCTGAACTGGCCCAAACCGGCTGAATCCCACCACTGGGCCCATTCATTAACCAAAATGGGTGTTCTGGTCTACGCCTACTGATGGAAGGAAGTTTTCATATTTCTCCTCCACAGGTAGTCCTAAACTTAAAACAGTTCATTTAGTGACAGTTCAAAGTTACAATGGCACTGAAAGAAATGAGTTATGAGCATTTTTCACACTTACGACCATTGCAGCATCCCTGTGGTTATGTGATCAAAATTCTGACACTGAGCAACTGATTCATATTTATGATGGTTGCAGTGTCCTGGGGTCATGTGCTCACTTTTTTGGTGACCTTCTGACAAGCAGAGTCAATGGGGAAGCCAGATTCATGTAACAAGCATGTTACTAACTTAACAACTGCAGTGATTCACTTAACCAACGGTGGCAAGAAAGGTTGTAAAATGGGGCAAAACTCAGCGAATAACTGTCTCACTTAGCAACAGAAATTTTGGGCTCAGCTGTGGTCGTAAGTCAAGGACCACCTGTATTAGAAAGTAGAAAGTATATGGGAAGTACCATAAAAGTGCTTAAGAGTGATGTATTGCAAATTGTTAGAGTACATTCATACCAGTGGTGGGCTGCAACTGGTTTAACAACTGGTTCTGTGAGCGTGTGCTTCACGGGCTTTGTGTGTGTGCGTGCCTAACGCGCTTGCGCGCAGTACTCCAAATACAGCAATTTGAAGATCAGCTGCTTACTTTCTAAGGCAGCCCCGGTAAGTAGAACACGGAGGTGCGGAAATCAGCTGTGCTGCACAAATCAGCTGAGCCAGAAAGAAGGAAATATAGGACAGGATAGGGCAGGGGTGGGTGGACAGGGTCAGCTGATTGTCGGAATTACCGGTTCGCCTGAACTGGTCCGAACCGGCAGCAGAACCACCACTGATTCATACTATATGCTTAAATTGTTCCTGTCCTATGCTAATGCAGGCTTTAGACTAACAAAACCCGTTCTGCATTGAGACACTGGCTGCAGATTGCCAGATGTTCCACCTACCATATTGTAAACAATCTACAAGTTTGCTTGCTTTTTATATATATATATATATATATATATATATATATATATATATATATATTTCTCGTTGCACTGTTTTATAATTTTTCCAATAGTACATCTGGTGGCCTTATTAATAAAAAATGCAGCACAGCAGAAAATAGGTAGCTTAGGGAAAGAAAAATAATAACCTAATAAAACCCTATTCCTGATGGGTTTTGAACTGGGGACATTCTGTATATAGGACAGGTATTACAGCCGTTACACCAATAAGGAAAATCTGTTGAAACTGTTTCTGCGGAGATTGGATTCCCACCCTCCCCACCCCCCTGCATTCTCGCCTTTGTGAAATGTAGGAGTCAGCCTAGATCAACTTTGGTCTTCCAAGTGGAGATACATGAGAGACATTTTTCAATGTGAAAAGTCGGCGCTGAATCCATTCACAAGTTTCATGTATTGCGTTTTATTGGAACAAAGAGATAACAATTAATATTGCAAGAATACATTCGATACCATAGGAGCAGTGGTGAAATCCAATTTTTTTTACTACCGGTTCTGTGGACGTGGCTTGGTGGGCTTGGTGTGGCTTGGTGGGCGTGGCTTGGTGGCCATGGCAGAAGGATACTGCAAAATCTCCATTCCCACCCCACTCCAGGGGAAGGGTACTGCATGGAGCCGAGGTGGCGCAGTGGTTAGAGTGCAGTACTGCAGCTACTTCAGCTGACTGCTAGTTCAGCAGATCAGCGGATCAAATCTCACCGGCTCAAGGTTGACTCAGGCTTCCATCCTTCCAAGGTGGGTAAAATGAGGACCCAGATTGTTGGGGGCAATATGCTATTTAGTATGCTGTCTCTGGTGTAAGCCGCCCAGAGTCCTTAGAGAGTGGGCGGCATAGAAATATGACTAACTAACTAACTAACTAACTAACTAACTAACTAACTAACTAAAATCCCCATTCCCTCCCCACTCCTGGGGGAAGGATATTGCAAAATCCCCATTCCCACCCCATTCTGGGGCCAGCCAGAGATGGCATTTGCCGGTTCTCTGAACTACTCAAAATTTCCACTACCGGTTCTCCAGAACCTGTCAGAACCTGCTGGATTTCACCCCTGCATAGAAGCAACTGTCATGTTGAACCTCTGGAGTTCTGCAGAGCCCAGTTTGAATACCACCCATCCACCCACTCCCAGCCAAGAAGAAAGCAAATCACGGCAGAAAAGTAAATGGGAATATCTCTGGTTTTTTTTTTAAATTTTAAATTTTTATTTTTTTGATTTATATGCCGTCCTTCTCCGGAGACTCAGGGCAGCTTACAATGCATTAAGCAATAGCCTTCGTACTTTTGTATATTTATACAAAGTCAGCTTATTGCCCCCACAATCTGGGTCCTCATTTTACCTCCCTTAGAAAGGATGGAAGGCTGAGTCAACCTTGAGCCTGGTGGGATTCGAACTTGCAGTAATTGCAGGCAGCTGGCAACTTAAGTGCTACTTTAACAGCGCTTAGTCCACTGTGCCACCAGGCTCTGTGTTTGTCTCATGGTTTCATTTAAGTCCAAATGTATCTGCATATTTAGAAGCTTGTATCTATTTTATATACAGCCAGTGTGGTGTATTGTAATGGTTAAGTCCTCAGGCTAGAACCCAGGAGACTATGAGTTCTACTCCTGCCAGCTGGGTGACTTTGGGCCGGTCCCTCTTTCTCACTCTTAGGAAGGAGGTAAAAACAAACCACTTCCAAACTCTTGCCAAGAAAACCACCGGGATTTGTCCAGATAGTTGCCAGGAGTCAAAAGTTAGACTTTCTTTTACTCAAAAGCAGAAAAACAACATAAACTACTTTATTAAGCAGTGCTGGAGCTGGTAAACTTTATAAAACACAGCCTCTCTCCCCAATTGTTTTTTGTTGTTGTTAGTTGCAAAGTTGTGTCCGACCCATTGCGACCCCATGGACAATGTTCCTCCAGGCCTTCCTGTCCTCTACCATCCTCTGGAGTTCATTTAAGGTCACGCCGACTGCTTCAGTGACTCCATCCAGCCACCTCCTTCTCTGTCGTCCCCTTCTTCTCCTTTTGCCCTCAATCGTTCCCAGCATGAGGCTCTTCTCCAGTGAGTCCTTCCTTCTCATTAGGTGGCCAAAGTATTTGAGTTTCATCTTCAGGATCTGGCCTTCTAAAGAGCAGTCAGGGTTGATCTCCTCTAGGACTGACCGGTTTGATCGCCTTGCCATCCAAGGGACTCGCAGGAGTCTTCTCCAGCACCAGAGTTCAATTACATTGTATTAAACAATCAATGTCCTAAAACACTAAGAACAGTTTAAGAAACCTGAAGAGCCCTGGTGGTGCAGTGATTAGAATGTAGTATTGCAGGCTGACTCTGCCCACAGCATGGAGTTCGACCCTGACCGGCTCAAAATTGACTCAGCCTTCCATCCTTCCAACATCATTAAAATGAGGAGCCAGATTGTTGGGGGCAATTGGTTAACATTGTAAACCGCTTAATGAGGCTGTAAAACGCTATGGGGTAGTAGATAAGCCTAAGTGCTATTACTATTGCTATTAACAGTTGCTTTATCTATATTTAAGAATCATAATCTTTAAATTGATCTATAGCAGGGGTGCTATTCAGCAGGTTCTGACAGGTTCTGGAGAACCAGTAGCAGAAATTTTGAGTAGTTTGGAGAACTGGTAAATATCACCTCTGGCTGGCCCCAGAGTGGGGTGGGAATGGGGATTTTGCAATATCCTTCTCCAAGGAGTGGGGAGGGAATGGGGATTTTGCAGTATCCTTCCCCCAGGAGTGGGGAGGGAATGGGGATTTTGCAGTATCCTTCCCCTGCCATGCCCACCAAGCCACGCCCACCAAGCCACACCACACCCACCAAGCCACGCCCACAGAACCCGTAGTAAAAAAAATTGAATCCCACCACTGATCTATAGGTATGTGACCAGGGGAGGACTTATAAAGAGGCTTCAGCAAAGGCATCGCCAGCAAGATTGTGTCCAAAATAAATAAATAAATAAATAAATCAAAATGATGGGCACATCCATGTATTCAAAGTCCTGCTCAAAAAGGATTGAGCTTCAATCATTCAGAAGATGTCCATCATCTTGACTTTTTTTTGACATTCTTGTGGACAGCCCTAGTCTTTAGATAGGCCTTAATTTATCAATAATTCAGGTTAATGGCTAAGTTAAAACTAAATTAAGTTAGCCATAATTCAGGCTAACTTGTCCATGGTTGGGAATGACCTGTGGACATCACTAGGGGGACTTAATTCTGAAGCCTTAAAGATGAACATCTTTCAAGTTTTAAGATTTAGATGAAACATACACCAAGGGTACAAGGCAATTGACAATGTGTATATGTATCTATTCTCCCACACTATGTATCATGATATGATCGTGGTTTTCCCTGCTTATTTATTGTGTTGTGCAAACTTAAAAGCTCCAAGCCCTCTGAGTGTTTGTCATAGTTCTTGCGGGTTCTTCTTCTTCTTTTTTTTTTTTGTCATTTTGATCAGTTTTCTCTGTAGTTCTTCTATCTGACAGGGAGGGCTGATCACAAATGGCTTTTTGAAATTTTTTCAGCAAATTTGTGGGCAGAGAAACTGGGAGGAAGGAAGGATCATTTCCCCATATTTTTCGACCAGATTTTCCCCAGGGCAGATTTTTGTTCTCAGGGTTTGGTGGGATTGGCTTGCAATGCATCCTAGATTACCATTTCGGACCACCATCTCTGTTCACTTAGATGCCAAGCTGTTGTGGCCCATCAGAGGCCTGTGCAGCTAGTAGCTGATTCTGACAGCGAGGAGGCTGGTGTGGTGCTGCTCCAGCAGCCTGTGCAGCAATGAGTCGGACAATGAGAAGGCTGGAGAAGATATGGTGCCAGAGGGAGGGATTCAGCCAGGGCCTTCAGAGTGTCCAGAAGCTCCCTTAAGTGAAGAGGACGAAGAGGAGGGCACGCAGAGCTACCAAAAGGCAGGAGTGGCTCCTCAGGAGGAGATCTCCTCGAGAGTAAGGCTTGGGGCTAATTGGCCACTCCCTTAGCCTACTTAAGGAGGAATGCCGACTAAAGCAATTTGCAGGGAACAACTTCGTTCACATACCTTTGTGTCTTGTCTTGCTTATCTTATCAGCTTCCTGCAAATTGCTTCTGGGCATTCTGCCAACCGCAGTAAGCTTTCAGTATTTATTCTTTGAATTCTTGGCGGCTGTTAATGCAGTTAATTAATAGCCGTTGTTGTAAAAAACTGGTTTATTTAGTAAACTAAGGTTTGAACGGACTTTGTGTGTGCTGCGTTCTTTGGGGTCCATAGCTGGGGCAGAACACAAGCATAGATTACTACAATTACTATTGAAAAAGACTTGTTTTAAATAACACAATAAAAAAGTAACAACAACAACAACAACAACAATAATAAAAGTAATAACCTCAATACAGATAAGAAACATAATGCAAATAATTAGTTTCTAGACAGAGTTTCTTCAAGAAAGTCAAGGAGGTTGCTTAGTTAGATTCTTCTATTTTTCATTAAATATATGTATGTATGTATGTATGTATGTATGTATGTATGTATGTATGTATATGTACACACACACACACACACACACACACACACACACACAATTTTTTTTACAAAAAGCAAACCTAGATGAATTTGCAAACAGAAATACCTCCAGGTTGTAAAACATCTTGTTCTGCCATTTGTAACAAGTTTCTGTGACAAGTTGCAATAAGAAACAGCTTGGCACATAGATGTTACAAGGAATTAGATGTCAGTTAAAGATAGGTTAGGACAAGTTCAGGGGGAAAAAAATCATACTTATTTATACACTTAATTTTTTTTAAGTGTCAAAATGTCTGGCTCAGAAATATGGAGCAAATGTAATTAAATAGTGGAGAAGAAAGCAAAAAAAAAGTTTTTCTAAAAAAAAAACCCTTTCCCAGCTTCCTGGCATATTACAGGGAATGGTACATAAAACCAAAAATTTGGGACTGCTTAACCGGTGATGTAAAGTGAAATAAATCTGCATTTTTGACAGGAGGGCCAGCTAGTGTTGTGCTGGCAAACAAATCCTTCTGCATTATTTTTCCACCTGTTCTCATTTAGTTTACTTTAGGACTCCTGTTTTAAAAGCATAGAATATCCAAGATATTCCATGTCAGGTTTTGTGATTATAGCAATGGCACTTAGATTTATATACTGCTTCACAGTGCTTTACAGCTCTCTCTGAGCGGTTTACGGAGTCAGCATATTGGCCTCAACAATCTGGGTCCTCATTTTACCTAGGAAGGATGGAAGGCTGAGTCAACCTTGAACTGGTGGGAATCGAACTGCTGACCTGCAAGCAGCCGGCAGTCAGCAGAAGTAACCTGCAGTACAACATTCTAACCACTGCGCCACCAGTGTCTATTCTCCAAGAAGCTGTGGATAAGTTATTTACTTAGCTAGTTAAGAAATGAATATCTTCTTCTACAGCTTCCATTTCAGAATGAATCTTTTGTGGGCTGGGAACTCCCTGGTTTCTCACACTTTCATGTATAGAATAGAATAGAATAGACTAGACTAGACTAGACTAGACTAGACTAGACTAGACTAGACTAGACTAGACTAGACTAGACTAGACTAGACTAGAATAGAACAGAACAGAACAGAATAGAATTCTTTATTGGCCAAGTGTGATTGGACACACAAGGAATTTGTCTTTGGTGCATATGTTGTCAGTGTACATGAAAAGACAAGATACATTCGTCAAGAATCATAAGGTACAACACTTAGTGATAGTCATGGGGTAGAAATAAGCAATCAAATCATACTAGGAAACAATCAATATCAATATAAATTGTAAGGATACAAGAAACTCTGAAACTTAGTCTACTGAGCTCTGGTGGCTCAGTAGACTAAGGCAGTCATTAACATCCACTTAACATCTGCTGCCTGCAATTACTGCAAGTTCAAATCCCACCAGGCTCAAGGTTGACTCAGCCTTCCATCCTTTCTAAGGTAGGTAAAATGAGGACCCAGATTGTGGGGGCAATAAGCTGACTTTGTATAAATATACAAAAGTATGAAGGCTATTGCTTAACGCATTGTAAGCCGCCCTGAGTCTCCGGAGAAGGGCGGCATATAAATCAAATTTTTTTAAAAAAGTTACAGTCATGCAGTCATAAGTGGGAGGAAATGGGTGATATGAGAATGAGAAGACTAATAGTAATGCAGCCTTAGTGAATAGTTTGACAGTGTTGAGGGAATTATTTGTTTAGCAGAGTGATGGCATTTGGGAAAAAACTGTTCTTGTGTCTAGTTGTTCTGGTGTGCAGTGTTCTATAGCATCATTTTGAGGGTAGGAGTTGAAACAATTTATGTCGAGGATGTGAGTCGAGGATGCGGTAATCCCAAGGGAAGACCCAATCAATCAGAATAGAGACAGACCTTGGAGGTCTTCTAGTCTAACCCAGTATTCAAAGAGGACATACTATATCATTTCAGACAAGTGACTGTTCAGTCTCTTCTTAAAAACCTCCACTGGAGGGAAGCTGTTCCACTGGTTAATTGTCCTCACTGTTAGGAAGTTTCTCCTTAATCCTAGGTTGCTTCTCTCCTTGATTAGTTTCCATCCATTGTTTCTTGTCCTGCCCTCTGGTGCTTTGGAAAATAAATTGACCCCCTCCTCTTTGTGGCAACTCTCAAATACTGGAGTACTGCTATCATGCCATCCCTAGTTCTTCTTTTCTCTAGAGTACACAAACCCCAGGAGGGACCTCTTAAACTTCTCCACTATAATACTGCTGTTGTTGCTTATAAAAAGAAGTCCAGTCTTTAAGGAAATCTCATTTTCTCTTGGGGAAATTCAGAAATATCATCCCACCAATTTCTTTTCCCACAAAGTTAGCAGAAAGTGTTAAAAAGCAGTTTGTGTACAGTTCCATGCGGACACTGTAGCATTGCAGGAGACGTTTGAGATGTTCATTTGGACCAGGGACCAGCATATAATTCGACTGAAGCACACGTTGAAGCACACGCTCTAAACTTATGGATTTTGGGCTTTTTTTTTATTCAATCTGCCTTTGGATTATGGATTTCCTGTCTGGCTGCTCTCAGAGGGTCAGATTAGGTAATCGTATCTCGTCTTAACACTGGTACACCGCAGGGTTGCGTGTTGAGTCCCATACTCTATACCAGTGATGGCTAACCTTTTTGCCATCGTGTGCCAAAAGCGGGGAGAGTGCGGGGGGTCGTGTGTTCATGTGCCCACATCCATAATTCTATGCGCCCCGCCCCATCGCGCATGCGTGCGTGACTCCCCCGTACTTCCCCCGCTTTTGGCATGCAATGGCCTGGTGGGCCCAGTAGACCCATTTTTCGCTCTCCCCAGGCTCCAGAGCCTTTCTAGGAGCCTGGGGAGGGCAAAAACAGCTTTCCCCACCCCCTCAGAGATCCTTCAGAGGCTGGAAATGGCCCATTTGCCAACTTCCAGTCCCACCAGAAGGTCCGTTTTTCATTCTCCCCAGGCTCCAGAGCCTTTCTAGGAGGGACCGGAAGTCAGCAAATGGGCCATTTCCGGCCTCCGGAGGGCCTCCGGAGTGGGGTGGGGAAGGCCGTTTTCACCCTCCCCAGCCTCCTAGAAAGGCTCTGGAGCCTGGGGAGAGCAAAACATGGGCCTTTCCCGCCCCCTCAGAGGCCCTCCGGAGACCAGAAACAGCATTTTTCCTTACTTCTAGTGGGCCTAGAAGACCCAAAAATCAGCAGGCAGAAGCTGAGCTCGCGTGCTGACCAATATGGCTCCATGTGCCACCTGTGGCACGCGTGCCATAGGTTCGCCATCACGGCTCTATACTCTATGTATATGACTGCACTCCCACTCCCACCAGTAATACTATTATTAAATTTGCAGATGATACAACACCTCACCTCTGGGGGGGGATGTGTCTGCCTATCAAGATGAGGTGGACCAGTTGCTTTTGTGGTTTGGAGACAATAACTTGGTCCTTAACACCAACAAGACCAGCTTATAGTGGGCTATAGAAGGAATAGATCAGACATCCAGCCCAAGGATGGGTTCTAAATTTTTTTACTACTGGTTCTGTGGGCGTGGCTTATTTTGTGGGCGCGGCTTGGGGGGTAATGTGAATGGGTGGGTGTGGCCAACTTTAAAAAAAAACCTTTTAAAAGCATTATTTCTACAACCTTAAGGGGTTGCAGAAAAAAATGCTTTTAGAAGCTTCTGACGATCAGGCAAATCTGCTGGGATCGCCAGAGGCTTTTAAAGGGATTTTTCCCCTCACAACCTCCTCAGCTGAAGAGGAAAATATGCTTTTAGAAGCTTCTGAAAATCCCAGCTGAGCCGCGCGATCATCAGAGGATTTTTTTTTAACTTTTAAAAGCATTTTTTCAGCCAAAGAGGTTGTAAAAAAAAAAAAAGCTTTTAGAAGTAAAAAAAAAGCCTCTGATGAGGTAGGCAGGATAAGCGAGCGGTGACCAGGCCGGGGACCGGTTCGGGGGCGTGGCCAGCCAGTGTTATTACTGGTTCTCCGAACTACTAAATTTTTTTACTACCGGTTCTTGTGAACCGGTGTGAACCGGGAGCAACCTACCACTGATCCAGCCCTTGGTTATCGATGGAAACCAAGTGGAGCAAGTGGCTAGTTTTAAGTTTCTGGGTGTTATCATAAAAGAGGACCTGACTTGGGATGCTCACATTGCAGCACTGGTCAAAAGGGCCTAGCAGAGATTCTACTACCTGAGACTCCTCAGGAAACAACAACTGAATGAAAAACTGCTGGTGACCTTCTACCACTCCACCATAGAGAATATTTTAACTTACTGCACCTGTGTATGCTTTGCCAATTGCACAGTGGCAGGTAGGACAGCACTCCAGAGGGTTAACGTCACTCTGCTAAACAAATAATTCCCTCAATATTGTCGAACTATTTACTAAATCTGCACTACTATTAATCTTCTCATCGTTCCCACCACCCTTCTCCTTCCACTTATGACTGCATGACTGTAATTTTGTTGCTTGTATCCTTACGATTTATATTGTTATAGATTGTTTCCTGATTGCTTATTTGTACCCTATGACTCTCATTAAGTGTTGTACCTTATGATTCTTGATGAACGTATATTTTCTTTTATGTACACTGAGAGCGTATGAACCAAGATAAATTCCTTGTGTGTCCAATCACACTTGGCCAATAAAAATTCTAGGATTGCCCAGAGGATCATTGGTTGGCCTCTCCCCATTTTGGAAGAGCTTTATAGCTCCTGCTGCCTTAAGAAAGTTCAAAACATCCTTAAAGATCCATCTCATCCTGGGCACCTTTTTTTTTTAACTATTACCATCTGGCAGACGGTACAGGACAATAAAAACAAGGACAAATAGGCTGAAAAACAGCTTCTATCCCAGAGCAGTAACTATATTGAATTCTATTGTATAGTGCAATATTAATGCGATATCAGGGGTTTCAATTCAATTGTACAGAATGTGAAGGATGTTTTTTTTTTAATGTATTATGTACACTGAAGATGGCATTTAATTTCGTTGTGCGAGGTGCAATGACGATAAAGTAAACTAACTAACATTGATTTATTTCAGAACCAGAACCAAAACACAAGTCCAAAGTGGTAGGGATGTAATTCTCTAGGGAGACAACCCTAACTCTAATCCTAATCCTCATTGCAGACTTTAATTACACTATACATTTAACCAAGACAGCAAATGGTTTGATTGGATTATGGCAAAGGTCTCTCCTGAATGAAATAAAGGTGATCTAGGAATGTCATAGAGCAGGGGTGGGCAACTATGGCCCTTTTATGACTTGTGGACTTCAACTCCCAGAATTCTTGAGCCAGCCATGTTAGCCATAGAGGCATTTCTTTTTTCCTAAAAGGTAAAGGTTCCCCTCGCATATATGTGCTAGTCATTCCCGACTCTAGGGGGTGGTACTCATCTCCATTTCAAAGCCAAAGAGCCAGTACTGTCCAAAGAGGTCTCCGTGGTCATGTGACTGGCATGACTCAACGCCAAAGATGCACAGGACGCTGTGACCTTCCCACCAAAGATGGTCCCTATTTTTCTACTTGCATTTTTTTACGTGCTTTCAAACTGCTAGGTTGGCAGAAGCCGGGACAAGTAACGGGAGCTCACCCCATTACGCGGCACTAGGGGTTCGAACCGCTGAACTGCCAACATTTTGATCGACCAGCTCAGCGTCTTAGCCACTGAGCCACCACGTCCCTTCTTTTTTTTTCTAGGTGTTTTCAAATGTCCTTGCCTTCTAGCACTTCCATTTCCTGAATCAGCATTCCTCTAAGTGTTTTATGGCTGACTTATGGTTTATTTTCTTTGATGAAGTGCATATGGGGACAGGGGTGATTTACTTGCCTATTCAAATGCTATTCCCCCCCCCCCTTCAGCATCCATTCTAGTCATCCCTCTTATTCTTTCTGCTGAAACTCTCCTTTCTTGGGGAGGGGTGACTTACAATACCACTTTGGAGGCCTTTCATGCTTAGTTCAATACCATCATTACATGCTGAGTGGCCAGGGAAATTATGCCTAAATAATTTGATGAACGACCTTCTCCTATATTTGAACTGCCAACTTTGTAGCAGCCAGGACCTGTACTTTAATTTTGTGGGGGAAGGTGAAGGCCTTCCCAAGCTGGGTGATAATAAAAATTGACCATAACCATCTCCATAATGATATTTGTGGTCTGGGAGTGAAGTTTAGGCAGAATAACACAGCTAGAAGGAACCTTGGAAGTCTTCTACTTTAACCCCCTGCTCAAGCAGGAAACGGTATATCATTTCAGACTTATGGCTGTCCAATCTCTTCTTAAATTCCTCCCATGATGGAGCACCCACAACTTCTGGAGGCAAGTTGTTCCACTGATTAATTGCTCACGCTGTCAGGAATGTTCTCCTTAGTTCTAGGTTGCTTTTCTCCTTGATTAATTTCCTTTCCCCCCTCAATTCACGTACCGTTGTGATCTGTTATTTCAATCTTCGCTTCCTACTCTTCGGCTGTCAACTGTTCAGGCCAGCCAAGATGGCTGATTTTTTCTCAACGGAATTAAGAGGTTTCTCCTGAACCTTCGGAGTGATTGCTTTCCCCCCCCCCCCCCGAGGTCCTAGAAGATTCCTCCTTTTTCTATTGATCTCTCCGTGACCAATAGCGCCTAAACGGCTTCCTGGTTGGGAATATTTGGAATTTCAAGAACGGGGCTCCATTCTCTAGTTCCAAACCCGTTGATGTCACCACCGGAAGTCCTCCTTGATTAATTTCCATCCATTGCTTCTTGTCCTGCCTTCAGGTGCTTTGGAGAATAGGTTGACCCCAATAAATAGATAAATAAATAAATAGGCTTGCTTGCTTGCTTGCTTGCTTATCTATCTATCTATCTATCTATCTATCTATCTATCTATCTATCTATCTAT
>WNWU01000031.1:7148528-7163986 GCA_012654045.1 Ptyas mucosa
TATCTATCTATCTATCTATCTATCTATCTATCTATCTATCTATCTATTTAATCAATGTATGTGGCTGCCCATCTTGACATGTGAGTTTGGGCAGCTAAAAACAATTAAAAATATTAGCAAAGAATAACAAACGAACAATAGTCAGTGAAGATAAACCCAAACAAAACAATCAGCACAGCATTCTAACCTCTTGATCCCAAGCCCTGGAGCAGGAGTCTCCAACCTTGGCAACTTTAAGCCTGGAGGACTTCAATTCCCAGAATTACCCAGCTGACTGAGATTTTCAATGATTTATGAAGGTCTTCAATGCTTTATGATCAAGCCCAATCAGATTTGGGGGAAGGGGAATATGGTGTTCCATAGAGCAGGAACTGCAGATAGGCATGCTTCCAAGGTTGTATAATATGACACTCTGTAATCTTGGCTTCTCTTCCTCAAACCTTATTCAGATATTCTGTCCTACTCAAGGGGAAGAAGAAACAATTCCTAGTGCTCTAAACCAACCTCTTTCCCAGCCACCTCCTAAAAAGTCCAATTTATTTTATTTATTTATTTTATTATTCATATTTATATGCCGCCCACTCTCCGAGAACTCTGGGCAGCTTACACCAAGGACAGTATACTAAATAGCGTATTGCCCCCAACCATCTGGGTCCTCATTTTACCCACCTCGGAAGGATGGAAGGCTGAGTCAACCTTGAGCCGGTGAGATTTGATCCGCTGATCTGCTGGACTAGCGATCAGCTGAAGTAGCTGCAGTACAGCACTCTAACCACTGCGCCACCTTGGCTGCACCAATGATGCAACTTCAGGGATGGAGGATTATAACTCTTGTGAATACAACTCAGGTTGCAAATAATGAAACCATAAATGTGAAAGTCGTATTTTTTCCATTACATTATAATCATGATTAAGAAAGAAGAATGGCTGCTTAACGCCATTCCTATGCTGAGTTTATATATTTCCCCTCAAGGGAGCTTACATTTAATCTATTTTAACATATAAAGCAGAGGTAGGCAGTACATTTTTTTCATTTGGAAAATTTGGCCAAATCCTCCCAAATGGGGGGAGGGGGAAAGAAAAAGAAGGCTGCATCAACAGAGGGATAGCCTCAAGTGATAGTACTCCTCTATACTGCACTAGTTGGAATACAGCATCCAAAACTGGTCACCAAGATACCAAAAAAGTTGATGAGGTCCTAGAAACAGTGCAGAGAAGAACAAAAAAGATGATAAGGGTATGGAAGCTAAACCATATGATGAACAGTTGGGAGAAATGTTCCCAGTTATGTTGTGTAGGAAGTTAGCACCCACCCCTTTCCTGGAAGAATGAAATATTTTAGGAAATATTAAAAAGGCAGAATATTATATTTCCCTGGATGAGAAATGGAGAGACATGTTTTAAAGACAAAGGAACTCCCACCTTCTTGCCTCCCCCCCCCCACACTTTGTTAATGGGCCAGAGGCAGAAACTCAATCTTTGACAATAGGACCCATCTACAGCACAATAGCAACAGAAACTAACACAATGGGACCCATCTAGGACAGAAACTCACCACATGGCACCTGTGAAGATTACATCAACCAGCAAGGCTAGCTAAGACCCCCCCACGCCCTGGGAGTCTGACAACCAATCAGGATACTCTTTCTGGGCCCCAGGAAGTTAAAACCAGAGAGGGCATAAAACCTGGGGACTCGCTGTATCTCGCCCTTTTCTGTTCAGGAACTCAAATCATGTAATCCTGTCCCACCATTAAATCATCTTTCCAAGCAGTCTCCATGTTTCCAGTGTCTTTTTCTCCATTTGGAGCTGAACCCAGATGGATATTTCTTCCAACAGTTGAGCCTAACAAAAAGAAGGTTTAGAGCTGACATAATAGCTATCTTCTGGTATTTAAGGGACTCTCACAAAGAAGAGAGGGTTGACTTATTTCCCAAACCACCTAAAGGTTGGACAAAAAGCAATGGGTAGATGCTCATCAAAATGAGATCCAACCTGAAACTAAGGAGAAATTTCATGACAGTGAGAACTATTGATTAGTGGAACAACTTGCCTCCCGGATTTTTGGGTACTCCATAAACTGAGGTTTTCCAGAAAAGATTGGACAACCATTTGTCTCGGATGGTATACGTTTCCTGCCTTGGACAAGGAGTTGGACGAAGAGAACTTCAAAGTGCCTTCTAGCCCTATGATTGTATGTCTGTCCAAGAAAGACAAAGACAAAGACAAAGACAAAGACAAAGACAAAGACAAAGAAAAAGAAAAAGAAAAAGAAAAAGAAAAAGAAAAAGAAAAAGAAAAAAAAGAAAGAGAAGAAGGAGACCTACATTTTTTAGACCTGTTCAAACTCAGAGAGAGACTATAGATTAAGAATGAGCTTCTGGCATGTCTCTCTGGCTCATGGACAATCATTTCTCCATACAATTGATGGCCCGTGTATAACAAAAACACTATTATAATTTTTGTGTTTCTAAAGCAGTGGGAAGCCATGCCATTGGGTTTCAGAAAGGGCATAAAAATGACTTTCCCTCAGAAATCCATTACGCCTCCACACCTTGACCTTATTTAGAGGAGCTCTTAAGTTCTGGATCGTTTCCAGGGCTTTAGCTAAAATGACTCTCTCTCTCTCTGTGTGTGTGTGTGTGTTTGTTTGATTTGTGAGAGGTTAGTTGTTTTTTTCCAGACATTATTTTTATATTGTATGAGTTCAGAGGTGATATTCAGCAGGTTGTGACCAGTTCTAGAGAACCAGTAGTGGAAATTTTGAGTAGTTCGGAGAACCAGTAAATACCACCTCTGACTGGCCCCGCCCCCATCTATTCTCTGCCTCCCGAGTCCCAGCTGGTTGGAAGGAAATGGGGATTTTGCAGTAACCTTCCCCTGGAGTGGGGTGGGAATGGAGATTTTACAGTATCCTTTCCCTGCCACGCCTACCAAGCCATGCCACACCCACCAAGCCCACAGAAGCGTTGGTAAAAAAATTTGAAGCCCACCACTGTATGGGTTGTTTAAATTTTGTATGTATCACTCCTGAGTCACAATGGAGTCAGGTAGCTTATAAATTTAATAAGTAAGTAAGTTTGGGGCTGCAGCTTGTAGATCTTAGGTTACTCATCTTACGCTGGCAAACCGAGGGGTTATTTTTATGCTAAGATTTCTTTTTTGGGACCTCCTGACACAAAATCTTTCTTCCCTCCCAGCCTTCCCTTCTTTATGTGCTCATAAAAACAAATCCTTTTTTCCCCCCTCACATTTTTATAGAATGTTATCTTGATCCTGGCTGGGTCTTACATATAACATTGATTTATGGCTGTTCCCAATAGCTGGGATGGAGTCCTTGCAAAAGCTCTGTAGATGCTGGGTGACCTTAGACCAACCGCAGCCTCGCATCCGATTTCATGTGAGGCATCGCCAAATGAAATTTGCTCGGCCTGATAACAAGAAATACTTACATGTTGCAGAAACTTGATTCAGGCTAAATGTTTATAACCAAAATGTGGAGAGGTTTCCTCCCCTCACCCTTATGGGGAAGAGTAATAGAACAACCCATCTTCCTCAGTCCGCGAGATCTTGGGAAGTGATTGCAAAGAGACCACAGGCAGATGGGTAATTTATGAAGGAATGCAGCAAATTAAGTTTCCACAGAAGACGTAACAACATTGATGGTATCAGATCGCCCCATTATTCTGCAGTTAATAAGAGTTGGTAACTGTTGCACAATATTCCGTTCTATTAATATATCTGGGAGTGTTAAGCTTGATTCATTTATTGGCTTGTACCCTTTTTATCACTCTATGAACAACAACAAAGATCTATGCATAAATAGAAACTCATTAAAATGTCTGTCACCGTGCAATGTAATCTCATCTATCTAAAGGATCCCAAAGCATTCGAGTTAGTTACAGAATCTCCAACATAGGAATTTTACCTGTGGTGCGTTGCATTGACCCTTGGTTACCGGGTCAAAAGTCCGGATACAGATTGGAAAACACTTGGTGACCAATAGATGGCAGCAAAGAGATACAAAAAAATCCCTGATAACCTGACATCTAGTGGTCATCTGGAGTTCTGCAACTCAGATCAAGTAGCCTGATTTTAATTAGGCTGAACTATCCCCTGATTTATCTATAATTTGGGTGAATTGGGCATATACATACGTATTGTAGGAAGTTAGCACCCACCCGTCTCCTAGAAGAATGAAATATTCTAGGAAATATTAAAAAGGCAGAATATTATACTTCCCTGGATGAGAAATGGAGAAACATGTTTTTTAGGCAGGAAGCAGACTTACTCTCAATAGCCCCCACCCTCCTCAATAGCCCAAAGCAGATGTCAACACTTAAGAGATAAAGAGATAGCTGGGTCTATTCATAAGCAAATGCCCTCACCCAAGATCCAACAAAGATAGGATTAGCCCTCTACCAGTGGTGGGTTTCAAATTTTTTTACTACTGGTTCTGTGGGCGTGGCTTGATGGGTGTGGCATGGCTTGGTGGGCGTGGCAGGGGAAAGATACTGTAAAATCTCCATTTTCTCCCAATCAGATGGGACATGGGAGGCAGAGAATAGATGGGGGCAGGGGCAGTCAGAATTGTTACTACCGGTTCTCCAAACTACTCAAAGGTTCCACTACTGGTTCTCCAGAACCTGCTGAAACCCACCTCTGCCCTCCACCCATCTAGCAACAGAACTCACCACATGGCACCTGGGGAGATTGCATCACCCAGCAAGATTCAACCAAGCCTGGGACTCAAAAGACAACTTACAAAGATACTCCTGCATGGTCCCATGGAAGTCTGACAACCAATCAGAATACAAGCTCAAATTCAAAGCCGAACATAGGGTATAAATCTCTCCCTCCCTCTCTCTCTCTCTCTCCCTCTCTCTCTCCCTCTCTCTCTCTCTCTCTCTCTCTCTCTCTCTCTCTCTCTCTCTCTCTCTCTCTCTCCCATGTGCCTTTTTACCCAGGACCTCAAAACCATGTGGTCCTGTCCACCATTAAACCATCTTTTCAAGCAGCCTCCATGCTTCCAGTGTCTTTCTCCCCACTTGGAACTGAACCCAGATGGACATTTCTTCCAACAGTATGTTATGAGATATGCACACTCACACCACAAGGAAAATACAGAATCTTTAGGGGTGTGTAAGGGACTGTGAGAGTGATTTTGGAAGATGGGGAAAAGATAGGCTGCCTAGGGTATAATTATATTAAAAAAGAGGGAGAAACCTATGACTGAGTAATGGGCAGAAAAAGAAACTTCAAAAGGATCTATTCTAACTTATTAGGAGGTTAAAAAGAGACAGGAGGAGATTTGTGCCTTGAGACTTGTAAGATCCTGTTAATACAGTCTTACAATATAGTAGCATTAGTTAATCTGATCTGGCTGTGTTTCCTGTCTTGGGAAACTGTCCAACTTGGGATGCTGACAAGGAGTAAAGGTACCCGTTAAAACACATGATGCAATGAAAGAAGTCAGCTAAAGAATATTGTCAGCCTTACTATGTGAATTAGGAAATACAGCCAGATAAGATAATATTACTCTATTGTAAAGCTACATTAGTAAAATTAACAGATCTAGTGACTCCAGTCCAACCCCACTCTCCAGGTAGGAGACCCTGCACCATTTCTGACAAATGGCAGTCCAATCTCTTCTTAAAAGCCTCCAGTGATGAAGCTCCCACAACTTCCAAAGGCAACTTCTGTTCCATTGGTTTTGATTGTTCTCACCATCAGAAAATTTCTCCTCATTTCTGGGTTGAATCTCTCCTTGTTCAATTTCCATCCATTATTCCTTATCTGGCCTTTGGGTGCCTTGGAAAATAGCTTGACCTCTTCATCTCTGTGGCAGCTCCTCAAATATTGGAACACAATGGAGATTTTGCATATCCTTCCCCCAGGAGCGGGGGGGGGGGATGGGGATTTTGCAGTATCCTTCCCCTGGAGTGCGGTGGGAATGGAGATTTTGCAGTATCCTTCCCCTGCCATGGCCACCAAGCCACGCCCACAGAAACGGTAGGAAAAAAATTTGAATTCCACCACTGCTTCTAGCCCTATGATTCTATGTCTGTCCATGAAAGAGAAAGACAAAGAAAAAGAAAAAGAAAAAAAGAAAGAGAAGGAGACCTAAATTTTTTAGACCTGTTCAAACTCAGAGAGAGACTATAGATTAAGAAAGAGCTTTTGGCATGTCTGTCTGGCTCATGGACAATCATTTCTCCGTACAATTGATACCATCTCTGTCCTAATATTCCTTTTTACTTACTCTTTTCATGTATTCAAATTATGTTTATACTTTTACCTATTATCTTACATATGCTTGACAAATAAACTTATGGTTATGAATGTTTTAAGCCCAGCATCTGTAATGAGCTCATAGACAAACAGGTACAGTGGGTGACAATAGTAGCAGGAACCATCAGCTTTCCAGATGTTGTAAAATACTTATTGTGATAAATGTATACACTTTTAAAAAATATTTGATTTGCCTGGGTTCCCTTGAGGCTGTGCATTCAAGAGTTTCCTAATTGCGATGCACCAGAGGAGAACTTGGCTGTTTGACACCAGGATGGGTGTTGCAACGTCATATGTGTTTATGTGCCAACAGCTTTTTGAGAATGTCCTTGAACAATCTCTTTTCTCTCTGTAGCGCAGACTGTATAATTTACAGAGCATAGAGTCTATGCTAATGAGATACTGGAAATATCAACAGCGGTTGCAAATTAAGCATTAGAAATAAGCTCTATCAATGAGCCCCCTGAACGGAATATATATTTGCAAGCATGAGCAGAGAAGTTTCCTGCCAGCTGTTGATAACAAAATATTCCTCTTTACGCTATAGATTTATTTAACAGACATTTATTTTCTTCCTTAAAAGGCAATTGTTGTTACGTGTCATATCTTTACGGCAGTTTTCAACTGAGGAGATGTAGTTTATTGAAAATCAAATGTGTTCAAACGTTTTTTTTTTAAACTGAGTTGCGAGTCATTCAGGCAATATGAAGAGCACAGGAAGGAAAAAAAGCTGGAGAGAACTACTAGAACATCTGTGCTTTAGTGTTCAGAACTAAACCTAAATGCCTGGGACCACAGGCATTGCTGTAGTTCCCTATGGATGTAAAGAGATGGTTGTAAAATTGATCACAAAGAGCTTTTTGGAAATTCTCCATCCAATCATCATCCAAACCATGAGTTTTTAAGGAAAGGAGACATTTTCTAACAATTTTTAAAGCGCGACACTCATCTTTAGTAACATTTGGAGCAATGGTGAAATCCAATTTTTTTTACTACCGGTTCTTTGGGCGTGGTTTGGTAGGCATGGTGTGGCTTAGTGGGTGTGGCTTGGTGGGCGTGGCAGGGGAAGGATACTGCAAAACCCCCATTCCTTCCCCACAACAGGGGGAAGGATATTGCAAAATCTTCATTCCCACTCCACTCTGTAGCCAGCCAGTGGTGGTATTTGCTGGTTCTCCGAACTACTCAAAATTTCCGTTACCGGTTCTCCAAACTACTCAAAATTTCTGCTATTGGTTCTCCGGAACCTGTCAGAACCTGCTGGACACATGAGAATTTTCTGATCAAGTATACATGTATATAATGTATCATATATCATGTATACTCTGAACTAGACTGTGTTGTTTCTCTGTGCCATATAATATATGTGGGTATATGCATAATTTTGTATATATATATTTATTTGTTTGTTTATTTATTTATTTAGTCATGTTTATGTAGTTCATATTGGAGGTGGTGGCCCTTTGAGAGCTGTACGCAATGAAATTTCATTTTAATGTATGCTGATTAGTGCACATTTAAAGTGACAATAAAGTTATTCTAAGTCTAAGATAAATAACAAAACCATAGAGTTGGAAAGGACAATTTAGATTACCTAACTTCTGCTTAAGCACATATGACGTGTCAGTACTCTTTATAATGCCTTGGTAAGGCCACACTTGAAATATTGCATCTAGTTTTGGTCTCCATGATATGAAAAAGATGTTGAGACTCTAGAGAGAGTGCAGAGAAGAGCAACGAAGATGATTAGGGGACTGAAGGGTAAAATATAAGAAGAAAGGTTGCAGGAATCGGGTATGTCTAGTTTAATGAAAAGAAGGACTGGGGTGACATGACATGGTGTTCCAATATTCGAGGGGTTGACATAAAGAAGAGGGGGTCAATCTCTTCCCCAAGGCACCTGAAGGCAGGACAAGAAGCAATCGATGAAAAATTATCAAGGAGAGAAGCAACCTAGAACTAAGGACCAATATTCTGACTGTCAGAATAATTACCAGTGGAATGACTTGCCTCCAGATGTTGTGGGTGCTCCAACACTGGTGGTTTTTAAGAAGAGATTGGACAACTGTTTGTCTCAAATGGTATAGGGTGTCCTGCCTAAGCAGGAGGTTGGACTAGAAGAACTTCAAGGTCCCTTCTAACTCTGTTATTCTAAAATGTGCTAACCACACCCTAGAATTAATACTAAATTCCCTTATGTACATTAGTTCTTTTGAGGATTCCAATTATCAGTCATTTGGGACATTTTGATGGTATGGGAAACATGGTTGCCAAGCATTTTAGCAATGACTGGAGAGATTATTAATGAGTGAGAAATGTCAGTGCTAATTTACCTGATATTATTTCGAGACTTGTTGCAGGGTACAACTTCAACATTGCAGTTAATAAATAATGGGTTGCAATTGATTCCAAAAGTAATTATGCCTTAATGTGAACTGGAACAAATGTTACATAGATTTTAGATATTGTATTCTAGGTTGGTGACAAGAAAGATGAGGAAGATGGGCCTGGTGCACATAAACCAAGCAAGATAATTATATTTTTCTTCACAGTACTACTACGGCAATAATTGAAACATTGTGCTGTATTACAAGCATACACGTTCCCCAAGACTGAGACAAATGAAAACAATTCAGGGGAAGAATTGGAAATATCTGATTGGAAATTGTTGGGAGATCCTTATTCAGAAAATGCAATCAAGCTTTAGGACTTGCTGAAAGCTCATGTAGCTGTTATATGACATAAAAGAATGTCTTGAGTTAATCACGACTTGTGACAACGTCCTGAATCAACTAGGTCAAACAAACCAATAATAAGACAGAACAATAAAGTGTTAGTATTGCTTTACAATGCCTTGGTAAGACCACACTTGGAATACCGCATCCAGTTTTGATCACCACAATGTGTAAAAAGATGTTGAGACTCTAGAAAGAGTGCAGAGAAGAGCAACAAAGATGATTAGGGGACTGGAGGCTAAAACATATGAAGAACTAATCTCCTTGATTAGTTTCCACCCATTTCTTTTTGTTCTACCTTCAGGTGCTTTGAAGAATAGCTTGACTCCCTCTTCTTTGGGGCAACCCCTGAGATATTGGAAGATTGCTATCATGTCTCCCCTAGTCCTTCCTTTCATTAAACTAGATATACCCAGTTCCTGCAACCCTTCTTCATATGTTTTAGCCTCCAGTCCCCTAATCATCTTTGTTGCTCTTTTCTGCACTCTTTCTAGAGTCTCAACATCTTTTTTTAGAAAGAATGCCATTTAGAAAGAGTGTCATTTAAGTCATTGTCCACTAGGACTCCAAGAACCTTCTCACAGTTACTATTATTGAGCCACGTTCCACCTGGCCTGTAGCTGTACATTTGGTTTTTCTTGCCTAAATGTAAGACCTTACTTTTCTCACCACTGAATTGCATTTTGTTGGATAGTTCCCAGTGTTCAAGTCTGTCACACTCCTTCTGAATCTTGAGTATATCTTTTAAAGTGTTGACATTTTACCCAGCTTGGGGGAATGACATGATATGACAGGTATCATCAGAAATACCCTAGCAGATAAAATTGAAAACTGAAAGATAGAAGGAAAGGAAAGGAAAGGAAAGGAAGAAGGAAGGAAGGAAGGAAGGAAGGAAGGAAGGAAGGAAGGAAGGAAGGAAGAGGACAGGGACTCCATCCATCATGCTTACATCCATCATGCTACACAAAGTCCAGGTGATTTTTGATAAACAGGAAAACATTCCTTGATTTTTAATTTCTTTTGCACCACTGAAATGTGCTATCACTTAAGAAGTAATGGCCAAGATTCCTGGAAGACGTTAAGGTCCGTGAAGCCTAAAATAGCTCTTACAGATCATTTTCCTTTTTATTGAAAAACGAAGGCCGATATATATCTCAGCCAAAACTGATAACGCTTAGTTCTGAATACTGTGAAGCAAATGCCAAACAAGGGAATGGGAAGCACCAGGATTCCCTGTCCTGTAGGAAATGCTTTTTTTTAAAAAAAATGTTCTGCATTTTGAAACATTCCATGAATATTCAAAGCACAGGGTCACACTTTTGTTTGATCGCATAATGCAAAGTGAACTTTGCAGCATTTGTGCGCGCTTCCTCTTTAGAAGACCCTGTAGAACCATGATGGCGAACCTATGACACGCAGAGCCCTCTCTGTGGGCAAGCGTGCCATCACCAGCTGCTCTTTCCAACTGGTCTTTGTAGGCGCCAGAAAACAGCCTGAAAACGGCCCCCAAAACAGCCTGAAAACGGCCCCCCAAATAATCTAAAAATAGCCAAAAAACAGACATGCGCATGCTGGCCAGCTGATCTTTGGGTTTCTGATGCTCTGGTGCACACGAAGACAAGCTGGCTGTCACTCATGCATATGTCAGAAACCCGAAGGCCAGCTGGCCGGTGTGCACATGCGCACCAGCCAGCTGGCCTTTGGGTTTCCGTCGCTCCGGCGTGCCCACATGCACGCACATGCACGCCAGTGGTGTGTTGCCCCTGGTTCAGACTGGTTCTCTAGAACCGGTAGTAAAACTGGAGGGAAGCTCCGCCCATCGACCCCAACGTCATCAGAACGCTTCTGTGCATGTGCAGAAGAGCGCACGCGCGCGGCCCCGTTGTGAACCAGTAGTAAATGTACAATGAGTACAATCCACCCCTGATGCACCCTGGTTTGGGCACTCAGTGGTTTGGGCACTCAGTGCTGAAAACGTTCGCCATCACTGCTGTAGAATGTTGAGACTCTAAAAGAGTGTCGTGAAATCAACGCCACCGACTTCCCACACTTTAGCTCAACGTTTAAGCTGACGGCTGGTTTGTACCACCTCCCATTGCAAATGGAACCACCGTCCTCGCATCTGCATCCTTTCTCCAAGCCAGGAAAGGCAAGTAGAAGTTAGCATTCCTTGCACGTAACCAAGTAATGTAGCAGAGAGAAGGCGCCGAGTGGAGAAGAGCATTCAGGAATCCTTCAGGCTTATCTAATTGACACCCAGATTGCCTAAAAGCAAAGAGATTAAGACATTCAGTGGCCATCCTGATTTTTTTTTTTTTTTTTTGCGTGGCAGGACGGTGCAGCAAATAGGGAGGAGGGGGAAGGGAGGGGAGAGAAATCCCAGCAGAAATAATGGGGCAGAAATAATTGGCTCGCACCCTTAAATTCATGATGCGTCCTTTTTCGGATAAAAAGAAGAAACGGTGCCTTAAAGAATACCCATCGCCTGGGCTCAATAGCATGAAATGTCAAAGGGAAGGAAGCATTTTCCAGGCACAGAAAGAGCAAAGAGAGGGCTATAAATCTCTACATGGGAGCTGCTTGATCTCCAAGAGAAAATTTAAACAGCCCTCCGAGAGAAAGATGTATAGGCAGAGCAACACAAACAGACACACACACACACACACACACACACACACACACACACACACACACAGACGTCCACACCTCCAGTCAACTGTCCATCCAAACATAGAACCATCTAATTTCCCCGGATGGCATTCCTTCATGCATTTCTCACCTCATGCATCAGACTCTTTCATTAACACCAGGAAATGAACTCCGGTGCCAAAGGCTGGCCCTGGTTCAGCGGCACAGAAAATGCCACCGACCTCCAGCTTGCTTTTGTGCTGAAGTCTGAGCTCCGGAGGGAGTGCAGAGTGGAGAAGAGGTCAGGGGTCGGATGTGACAGGGCACGGCAGGGCTCTCGCCTCTGAGCCACATCTTCTACGGCGATCTTTCCCTCCCTGAACTTTTAGCTAGGCAAATAGGAATGTATTGCAGAGGGGCAAAGGGGAGGGAGTAAGGGAGAGGAACGGCTGAGCTATCCCATTTGTCAGCCAGCTAGGCTGGCTTGCAAAGAGCAAATCAGGTTTTAAAAGAAACCCTTGTAGGCTGGTGAGGATGCTTCTTCAGTTCTGACTGAATGGTAGAGAATGGAACTGAAGAAGCTTCTTGGAGGAGAAGCAAAACGTCTTCAGGGAAAAACAAAGACCAGTTGCCTTTTGAAAAAGCTCCTTTGGGACAAACCCTGACCTAGATGACTGAGAATCTCCATAGACACAATCGTAAGCATAGCTTCTCCAACACTACAATTTGAAAGCATCAATTCTTCAGTGCCCGGCCTTCCTTATGGTTCAACTCTCACAGCCATACATTACTCCTGGGGAAAACCATAGCTTTGACTATACAGGCTTTTGTTGGCAAGGGGAGGTCTTTGTTTTTGTTTTTGTTTTTAATTTGATTTATATGCCGCCCTTCTCCGGAGGCTCAGGGCGGCTTACAATGTGTTAAGCAACAGCCTTCATACTTTTGTGTATTTATACAAAGTCAGCTTATTGCCCCCACAATCTGGGTCCTCATTTTACCTACCTTAGAAAGGATGGAAGGCTGAGTCAACCTTGAGCCTGGTGGGATTTGAACTTGCAGTAATTGCAGGCAGCTGGAAACTTAAGCGCTACTTTTAAGAGCACTTAGTCCACTGTGCCACCAGGCCCATATTTTTTAATATGCTGTTTAGGTTTGCCGTAGCTTTCCTCCCAAGGAGCAAGTGTCTTTTAATGGCTGCAGTCACCGTCTGCGGTGATCTTGGAGTGCAAAAAAATAAAATCTGTCACCGCTTCCATTTCTTCTCCTTCTATTTGCCAGGAAGTGATAGGACCGGATACCATGATCTTAGTTGTTGTTGTTTTAATGTTGTGAGTTTCAAGCCAACTTTTACAGTCTCCTCTTTCACTCTTATCAAGAGGCTCTTTAGTTTCTCTTCACTTTCACCATTAAATCTGTTTTTATGCCCTGTGTTAATTAAGGACAGATCCAGTAGTCATGTGGAGTCTGTTTCTTGGCCTGGCACAACTCTAAAGCACTGACATTTCCCTTCATTAGATTTGAGTATCTAAGATACCATCTTCCCCTGGTTCTTTCTGACTGATTATATGTCATCAAGTGCATGGTCCACTTAATGACCAAGGCACAAAGGTTATATAACTGGGTATGACTCACCTAATGACCACCTCACTTCCAGTTCCAAATGGGTTTGTAAATTGAGAACTACCTGTATTACCTACATTATTGAAAGGTAATAAATGCTTAACTTCCCCTTTTCCTCATTCTTATCATTATCATCGGTAAATCACTTAAATTTCCCCTAGAGATAAATGACATAAATTCCTATGTAAATAATTGTTAAGAATAAAAGTAAAGAGGAGTCTCTGTCGATTTCACTCCGTTCGTCATTGCCGACTATAAGGGGCAATGCTCATTTCTGTTTCCGTTGAGCCAGCGCTGTCCAAAGACATTTCTGTGGTCATGTGGCTTGCATGATGTCAAGGAGCATTGTTACCTTCCCACCAAAGTGGCACCTATTTATCTACTCACATTTGCATGATTTTGAACTGCTAGGTTGGCAGGAGTTGAGGAAAGGATGGGAACTCACCCTGTTGCATGGTGCTCGGGTCTCGAACCTGGGCAGTTGGCTTTCCAGCCAACAGACCCAGTGTCTTAACCTCTGAGCTACCACGCCGCCCTAACTATAAGAATAGGAGTGTAGAAAAACCAAGAGGAACAATCTTACTGTGCTCATGTGCAAAAACTGTGAAAAGCGTCTTCCCTACTGCCTCCAAAGTGAGGTTGCATTTTAATTGGTAGTATAAACATTTAGATTTCCCACTGGAAACATTTGGATGGAAACTGGAGTTTGGGGGCTGAAATAGGAACACTACAAGCGCCGGGCTATTGGATATCCATTCAGAAGTTCCCCTTCATTTCACCAAGGAAATAAAAATTGTACAGCTGAGGAAATGTTGCGCTCCTTTCCAAATTCCTTTCCTCAGCCTAAAATCAAAACTACAGACAGCTCATTCCGAGAATTTAAATAGGGAAGAAAGTCCAATATGCTGTGGTGAACTGGACGCCAGCCAAGGAATTAATAGAAACAGTTGAGATGCTGCCTTATTTTCGTCTCTCTAATTAATATTTATATCCCAGTTCTAGTGAGATGGTTGTTTATG
Organism: Ptyas mucosa; assembly: GCA_012654045.1. NCBI lineage: Eukaryota > Metazoa > Chordata > Lepidosauria > Squamata > Colubridae > Ptyas > Ptyas mucosa. The sequence goes on from WNWU01000031.1 coordinate 7,162,822, forward strand.
TAGCAGCAATTGTGTAGTTCTTTATACAGCTGGATTCTGGTGAGGGAATTATAACAACAACAACAACAATAATCTTCACTCTGTTTATGGCACTGAATTGTTTGAAATGAGTTTTTGGAACAAAGTGCCAAAGTGGCTTGTACACCAATTCCACCCCCCTCCATCTCATTGCCATTGCTATTATTTCTTTTCTTCAGCCAGCATGGACTTCCCCCTATGGAAGAGTGCCCATAGGAAGCTCAAGTCACCCTTATAGTAATATAAAGAAGGTGCTGCATTTATGGGGCAAAAAAATTGCTTTAAACGTAATGCATTTTTCTCTAGGATTGAGGCTGCAGCTGCACAGGGCAGCTGAATGATCTGGGAGAAGAAATACAGCTGCATTAAACAGTCTCAAAGAAGTTCTCTGTTCATATCTCCGGGCTCTAAAGCGATGTACCTCAAACTTGTCTACTTTAAGATGCGTAGATTTCAACTCCCAGAATTCCCCAGCCAGCAATGCTGGGAGTTGAAGTCCACAGCATCTTAAAGTTGCCAAGGTTAAAAAAAAGAGAACAGACTGCCCTAAAGATCTGCATTGATTTATTGATTCCAATAAATAGAACTTATTCTATTAGACAGAAGAACTTATTAATTGTTCTGGGATTGCACCGTTTTCCTGGCGGTGCTGTACCGCTATGTTACAACGAAAAATAAAATTAAAATGCTAGTTTTTCGAGCAAAACATTTACCTGCAGCTATTGTCTGCAGTGGTGTATCTCAAGAGATCTAACCAAAGAAATGTAATTTTAATGTTTGGGTTACCTGGTGGTTCAAACTGAAAAAAAATATGCTAAAAAAACTCTCAAAACACAACAAAAAACTTTTAAAAATGAAAAGGCTGGGTATGGTTGAGATTCTGATTTTCACATCCAGACTAATGTGGATATAAATCCTTACGATTTATATTGATTGTTTCCTAATATGATTTGATTGCTTATTTGTACACTATGACTATCATTAAGTGTTGTACCTCATGATTCTTGACGAATGTATCTTTTCTTTTACAGTATGTACATCGAGAGCGTATGCACCAAGACAAATTCCTTGTGTGTCCAATCACACTTGGCCAATAAAGAATTCTATTCTATTCTATTCTATTCTATTCTATTCTATTCTATTCTAT